>JAPMOR010083409.1:262657-345628 GCA_026543865.1 Argiope aurantia
TTCAATTTTAAAAGAAGTTATTGTCACAGCACTGTTTTCAACTTCAAAATTAGAAGAAGTTATTGTTTGATAAATATTCTGCTATGAATGCAAAAAATGAGCAGAAAATACCATGTTATCACTACACCACTTGTCAGCTACACAACTAGGAGTTTTAAAACACATAACAGAATATTTTATGATTTCTGAATAGATTTTTTAAAAATCCCCTGGAACAAATATATCAGCATATCTGGATTCCGAAACAGAAGATTTTATTTGTAATGATTTATTGCACGATATATTATTCCTTTCAGCCCGAAAGACAATTTAACAATACCTTTATCACAGCATTGTTTCCTTCTTCAATTTTACTTTCAACATATGACAAAACACAAGAGAAACAAGGAGGGAAACCTAACATTAGTTTTCACTCCAGGTTTGTGTTTCTTTCCAGAAGCAAAACATCTTTCCGGGAGAATCATCGTCAGTAATCGATTTAATTCTTGTTACTCAAACCCTCGGGGCTGTTCTCTTCGACACACGTCAGAACTTTTCCAAGAAATGTTATCGCTCAGATTTACGCTTAAGTTGAGCAATGCCCGGAGGTTTTGCTTTCGCATTTGAGAAATGAGCTTCATTCTAATATTTATAACTTAACCTTTCAGGTAAAGCGAAAGTAACCAGATGTTCTTGATTGTATGGTACATTTACAGGTTCGAGATCTTTGTCTCATATTAGTCCAAAATTTAATTTAAATACATCGCATTGTAATGTTTAATCAATTTTTTTTACTAACCCATTATATGATCTAATATAATATTTCACTTTCTGAAAATACTACAGTGATATTTAACAGGAACGAAATCTGAAAGAAAATACAGTTTCAAAATTTTAAATTAAAATTGATTCATTAATGATGCTTAAAATGAATTTTAATCAGAATTAGAAGAATTATATTTCTTGATTTTGAAACTTTTAATTCAGTCAGTTTAATTTGTATGCACAGCCCGACAAAAAATGTATCGGGACATTGCTCATTATTCTGAAAATAATTATTATTACATAATAAATCTTAAATGTCAGTCATTGTAGAAACGCGTTCTATTTAAGTGTATGAAATATTTCTTTTACACAAGGAGTCCTCTTTCTTATTTAGATTTATATAAACTCAATTTTTTTTAATAGTAGCATCCAATTCCGAGTATATATCCAAATTTTTCAGATTAAATTAGCTCAAATATATGCATTTTTTTAATTTGTGTAAATGGTTGATGACTTATAAACAACTGAAATTTTCCTTTCCTAACTTTAATGAGAGTCTTCTTTTTTGAACATATTTCAATTTATAATGTATCTTTGATAATAATTATTGCTTTATATTAAAATAGTTAATAAAAATGACAGAATTGAATATATTTTATGAACATAATAGTAATATATTTTTTTCATTCCTTTTTAAATTTATCAACTAGAAATGTTTGAGTAGAAATTCACAAAAATCACATCACTTTTCAAAAATTTATTCGCTTCCGTCAAATATATTTTATGATATGTAGTAATAACCAAAAGCTTTTAAGACAGACTGTGCAACAATAAAAACTAAAAATTCTACTACTGAGATAGAAATAAGTAAAAAACCAAACATTGCCACCTATATCCCACAAAAGAAATAAAGCTGAATATTGGATGAAATTGAGAAAAGATGTATATCGTATTAAGAGAATGCGTCTATTATACCGGCCCTTTGGCTACGTAATTCTTTACAATCCCTATTTAGATGCGATGTTTGCAAATAATTTCAATTTCTTTGAAAAATATTTGAATTGATACTATATGTTACACGATAATAATATAATAAAATCTGTAATCGTAAAAATAAACACTCTAAACTGCGAAAAACGCGGGACCCAACAGAAAATAGACTGATTGCCAACCCGCGGAAATCGCGGGATACGCAGCTGGAGGGTTAAGAAAAGATTTATACAAAATAAGACATATTTTAGAAATAAATTTCTTACTAAGAAGGGATCAACTAAATTTAATTTTAAAAGGGAATTTCTAAAAAATTACGATTATAGGCCTTCACTCTAAAAAAGTATGGCTGTTATACAATGAACAATTTTAATGAGCTGGCTTAAAAGGAAAACAATCAAAGTACAGCAAAATATATTATTTGTTACTTTATCTCTTCCTGTTTTTAAAGAGGAATTTACTATTTAAATTTCTATTCCATTAAACCTGCGTTTCACACTTTACCGGGTGTATCTGTTTCTTTTGTTTACATCATTGGCAATGAGCCCGCCATAGTGGTAATCTTTTGCACTTGCGATCTAATGTTCTGTTGTTAAAATGATATTTTCTTATATGTCTGACCTGATTTCAAAACATTATGTAATGCAGTGTCGCATTTTGTTTTCATCATTATTACAAATACCTTAAAACAAGCCGTCTATATTTCCATCATAATACATGCTTACGGTGACATTAAGACAATGCATTATTTTTTCCTTAAAGAACATTTTCTTTTAAAAAAACCTAACATTTCGAACAAATTGCATTCACTATTTATTAGAATGATTTAAATATTAAAGCTGATAAACAGCTTTAAAATGCTAAGAAAAAAGATTGCAGACTTTATTATAAATGAAATATCATTCTACATGATACTTCTACCTTTGATATTCCAATTTTTTAGAAGTTATAAATGCCTTTATGTCATTTTAGTTTCTAACTTTTATAGGAATCATTAGTCGCTTTAATTCTTTAATTTATAACTGCACAAAAAATACATATTATTCGCTTTTGTAAAATACATAATAAACACACAAAACGTAAGAAATTTCATTTTAAATAATATCAGTATATTTTGTAAAGATAATTTGAATATATCTTATCATTCATTATATGTTTATTTGGATGGAAGATATGAAAGTTTACTTTTTCTTAAATTTGATTGTTTTATTCATTTCAGATAAATATGCTAATAATATATCCTATCTCTTCAGATTTTTGATTCTACTTTTATCTGTAAAATCTTTTTCATTAAGAGTTAAATAAAAACCAAGTCTACTGCACGGAAATAAAATTCAATTTTAACATTGTCGTACCGTAATAATCATTATACTTCAGAAAAAACAGTCTATTTTATTTTCCAGGTGGCCTATAAATTTTAATTCGATTTCATCTTTTATCTACACTTCGATTGTCTAACATATTAGCTTCTAGAAATGAATATCAAAGAAATCGTGTGAAATCTATATTTTTAAATTATATGCCAATTCTGATTGATTAGAAGGTTAAATTATAAATGATTAGAATGTTACATTATTAATTATGATTTATTAGAAGGTTACATTACAAATTATGATTTATTTGAGAGTTACATTACAAATTATGATAAATTAGATTAGCATCCCGTTTTGAAGTTGCTTTGGCATGATGCGTGATCAGATAACGAGAGCGACGCCTATGTCTGCATTCTCCAAAACCACATAAAGCTGCTATTGATTATTAAACGAAAGATTTTTAGAAATCAAGCACTTAATTCTTAAATCCCGATGAATTGATAGAAGATGCAGATTCATTATATCTAGAGAATAACAATAATTTCATTCAAATGTGAAATCAGTTCATCACAGTTTGTCCATTAATATCTTTCTAGATTCATTGGCCTGATGATCAGACCTCGATTGCACGGTTAATCACTTGGGTACAAATATCCTTCCGTTGGTTTGGAATGAAAATATGGAAAAAGCGTGCTAGCTTGGTCGTTTTTTATTATCTGACCACTATTCAAAATTACAAGGTTCATTCCAAAATAGTCATCGTGTTGCTTCAAAAAAGGACTTAAATATAAATGAATTATTAAATAAAATAGAATAATTGTTTAGTATGTTTAAATTCGCACTTTATCAGAGTTTATTTAAAAGGATATTTGATCTCCACATAAAATTTAAAATGGATCAATCGCTATAAAGTAAGAGTCATATGAAAGTGTAACTGAGTATGCTATAACACCTAAGCACACATTACTTTTCTTTGTGCTGTGACTTCAAAGTTCTTTTTGTCTTTTTACAAAGTACGCAAAGGAATTTTAAAATTAAACTGCCGCAGCATACTTGGCACATGTCACCAGGAAAGCAATTTATTCTCTGTTTTCTTTTTTCGTGATTCAAATATCACAAAATATGCAAAGGGTTTTTTTGTATATTGTGATTCATTTCCATTTCATATTTTTAAAAGTAAAACCTCAAAGCAATGACCCATTTCAACATATCTTTCTGTGTTATGTCCCGATTAAAAAGCAAAGATTTTTCTAGTTCTATGATTAATTACTCTAAATGAGATGTGGGCCATTAAAATTCAATAACTTCACTTAAATCTCATAGTATTGAGATTTCAGCTTAGAATTATATAAAATTTGATATATATCAAACAGGATTTCCTTTTATAGCCTCAGTAATCTCAATAATAAATTGTTTAAGAATATTGATCAAATATTTAACGCGTATAATGCGGATTAATTATTCACCCCATATAGTTAAGCTATAGAAAAGCAAATTTAATGCTATGTTAACTGCAATAGTGTATGGTTTTTGTTTATATGCATAATGAAAATAAATCTCGTTACAACGAATCAAGTACTAATGAATAGAAAAATTCCTTTCATTTTATATGCATTCTTTTGTTTTGTGTTTTAATTGTGACCAATGCACATACATATTTGGAAAAAAAATCATGTTATAACGAATCAAGTACAAATGTATAAAAAAAAACTTCCTTTCACTTTATATGCATTTTTTTGTTTTTTTTTATTTAATTACGACCAATGCAAATGTATATTAGAAAAATATTTGTAAACCTATAACAATCCATAGACATGTAACTTTCTTATCTCAGTCTTCTTCCTTAATATATTTTGTCTGGTCACTGATTTATAGATATCAGAGAATCCTTATCAGATTTAAAGAAAACATTCTTTTCTTGAGTTAAATGACGAATTAAGATGTTTTCCAAACTTAATTATTGAACTCTCTGGAAATCACATTGCGATGAAGCCTCTTACTTTGGAATAGAAAGGGCATCATAAAATCGATGAGATAAGCTAATAACAGATGTTTATCACTTTGTTTGTATACGCAATTTGTCGCGAAAGCCGAAATAAAAAGAGGAAGGGAATCCTCTCTGAACTGGTAATTACATTAGTATAAAACAAAGAAGTTGCTTTTTCCGTATTTTCTACAGTCTGCCAAACTCCTTTATCTAATTCCATAACTGCTACAGCAAAGGAATTTCTGCTTAAAATGGCTTTGAATAATTTTTGGTTGCTAGGTAAATAATTTTAGGTTAGACATTGTTGGGTTGAATAATTTATGTTAGATTTTTCTCTAGAATTTGTTTCATCATATAAAAAATATTTTACCAAAAGAGGTTTGATATTTATCGCTCAAAAGTCTTTTATCAATCTTTTTTGAAATGCTAAACTGAAAAGTTGACATTTTTGGCACTTTTATACCCTTCAGGCAGTGAAAAATGCATCATTTTGAGGAGCCATATGAGTGAAAGGAAGCAAGATAAATTGTTTTGAACATGAAAATAGCATTTATTTTATTTTTGAATTTTTATAGTGCTTTTACATTTTTATCATGCTTTAGAATTTATACTGTCTTAGGATAAATATAACAAAGCTATTCTAAAAATTATAATTTAATTACTGTCATTTAGAAAGCATCAAGTCCTAATGGCCCTGACTGCCTCCAGTACAGTCCCTCTGCTATTAGATATGCCCCTTCATTGGAATGGAGGTAACTCGACCCACATCATTGCTATACCCACTAAGGAAGTAAGAACCAACCACTGCGTTTTACTATAAAAACAAGCTTCTCATCCCCATACTTGGTGTCTCCAAAGGAGAGGAGTGTCCGAGGTTAATTCAGTAAGTACATTTCATATGCTCCGGTACAAGAAATAGACGGGAACTTCAGAGAAGTTTATCTTCAACTGTTCGCCGTTTCTCATTAGAAGCAAATTATAATAAGCAGCCGTTAACTCATAAACACTGAAATAAATATTTTCATCAAATGTAAGCAGAATGCAGCAATACGATTTTTATTTGAGAAAAATCTGTCAGCAACTATAACTTATTGCGAACTGTTTAGTACTTATTCATCAGATAAGCATTTTAATCATTTAATCATGCATTGTAGCATGCTAAGTTCCAGTTCTCGGTTTATTAAATGCTCACCCACTTTCGACTAAATGCATCGGAAGTGTTTTACAGCAACCATATTGTGATGATTTTGTTGATAACTCTATAACCCAAACTTCTCACTAAATAGCTCATACACGTGAAAGGAGGTCGTGGTGGGCTGGTGGTAAGGTCTTGGCTTCGAAACCGGAGGCCACCAAAGAACTTGTGTAAATGGGCTTGGTGCATGCCAAATCCGTCAGGGCCAAACGTCCTCCCGCCGGTGTGGTGTGGGAGCTTGGAGAAGGGGCACCAGCTCAGGTGTCACTCTCGTCATCTGATCGCGATTCAAAATTACAAGGTCCGTCCCAAAATAGATCTAGTGTTTCTTTAAAACGGAACGTTAATATAATTAAACTAATCATACCCATGAAATAGATAAGCGATTCAACGCTATTTTTCATAATGTTATGACAATTGCCAGGATTTAAAAGCTTATTATGTCGAAAAGTATACACTGCTGTAGTTTTCAAATATTTATATGAATAATAAACTTAACATGTAATAAAATTTCTGTCACGGATTCCCAAACACAACTTGCTTTTCGAATTGCGTTCGTACTTTGATTTTTATTGTATTTTTAATTTAAATAGTTCTTGCTTTTGTTTAAAAACACTGATAATAAAAAAATTAGAATATAAAGGAAGAAAAAATTGAAACGCGAAATAAGTATTTGTCCAGTAACGAAAATATGAAAATCAAAGGAATAATCTTTACGCACTTGATTTTGATGTTAAACTTATCATTTCTTAACATTTAATATTCATATACTTGAAAGAAAACATAAATTGCATGCTTGAATAACCATTATTAACCATCAAAATTAGTAAGATGGTTTTACCACAACAAAGACAATTAAAAAGAGCATCAATTTATTTAATAAGCGCTTTCATGAAATTTAATAAAAGTATCAATTACTATTAACGTGACTGTGAGAGACGCAAGGAAAAGAAAACGTGACTTAAGATAATACAATTTTGACCTTAGTTATGAATTTATCGGAAGTCTTTAATCTAAATTTTCCAATGAAATTTTTTTTTATTTAGTGTTTGTAAAAGGAACTAAAAATAGCGCGGATGCTTGAAGTCTTTTTTACATTTACGTTCTTGTCTTTCAGGGGAAAAAAAAAGAATTATTATAAATAAAATAATTTGAAATACAACATTGTAAGCGAGCAGCATTGTGTATAAGATTTAAAGAATACTTTGGAAAGTAAAAAAATTTGCTGAGTCAAATGAAAAAAACATCAAAAAATAGCGGGTCATTTATTTTCAATGAACGACTTGCTTACGTGTTACTAAGAGAAACCAAAATCTCTATTTCAGCCTTACACATGATTCAGCACTTTTTTTTGATAATATTAATGAAGCCTAAATCATTTTAATAAACATTCAGGTAATCAAACGAATTTTTGGTTTGCTTTAAATTGCAAGGGAAAAAAATTTGGCCAATCCCAATATTTTAATAAAAATAGATTTCATATTACTTTCCTCAGTAATTGTTGTTCTGCATGGGAAAAATTACATTCTTAACTGAAAGTATAAATATCAAAAAGTTATCAGATGTATGAATATTTAGGTTTTATTTTCAATTTTTCCCATTTTTTTTTTAAATTTTAAAAAATCTACTGGGAACAGCGACGATTATTCTTTTCCCATGTTTCTTGAACTTAACATAGCAGTGTTTATATATGTCATATTAAAAAAAAAGAAAAACAAGTTAAATTAGATGTAAAAGCATTTTTTCAAATAAGGATTATGGCAGCAACACTATGAAAAATTATAAGCAAAATAGCTTTCTCTTTCTTCTCATTCAAGATATTTCTCAGTAGTTTCTCCCTCGCTAAGAGAAGTTTCTCTTTCGAGCAAGCAATTTCTTCTATAACAGAGAATTTCAAAGATCTTAAATAAGAAACTGCTCAAGATGAAATAATTATGTTCATAATTTCGTTGTACAACTTCTCTCAAAATAATATATATTATATTAGGATAAAAACAAGCTCCAGCAACCGTAAAATAAGACTTGATATTAAGCAAATGAATTATTTGTCACTAAACCTATCATTGCAATCTGCTTACACTGACAAAAGAAAGAAATATTACTTATCCAAGTTTGTGTTTCTGAAACAAAGCGAAACTCAGTAACAGACTTATGATATATGGCATTCGCGTCATAAATACAAGAATAGAAGGGATTTCTTATACTGATAGCCGTGGACATGACCACACAATTCACAGATGTGGTCTAAAGATTCCCTCATGATTTGGTAGAGAAGGTCTGGTCTGGAACTGGTATGTATTCGAACAGACATTGTTTATACACGAGTAATTGCTGGTTATAAAATCATAAAAGAAAGTCAAGTGACATCAACAAAATTTCTTCACCAAATGATAACCGATTCCAAGATACGAGCAAAACTTTGGTCCAATGTACAAAGGGAATTTGGATTAGTCAATGATTTGTAGCTGTGTTGATATTCTTCTTTTTCTGCGCTCACATGTTTCTTTATAGCACACTGTGGCTGTGATTGGCATGAGGGCCATATTTCCTCCTTTTGTGGTCAGAAATTGGCCCAGTATAAATCCACCAACTTAATGAGATCTTCAATAGTATTCACAGAAGACTGTTCCATAAATCGCTGCACTCGATCCTTCGCGAAGAAGTTAGGTGGGTTACAATCAGAGAAAAGCGAAAGGCAAGCCACAAATCCTTCAATGGAAAGTTTTCTCGAAAGTACCACAGGGTTGAAATATTTATTTCAAAACAATAATAACCATTGGTATTCCATTTGATTATTTATTTTAATTTTTTTGTTGCGAGTGCTATGAATTTATTGAATGATCTCGTTTTTATTACAATTTTTAGTTGGCTTCCCAACTATTGCCAACCATATTTTTTCCTAAATTGAGTGAAATGCTTTATTTCTTATTTGACAATTGCTTTTACTTTTTCAAAATATTCTCCCAGAAAGAATAAGCATTAATTATTTTTAAAAAAACGTCTTTTTTACAGTGCCATATGAAACTGGACAGTGCCACTGGACGTCTTTATTATAAGGGGAGAGTAACTAATGGTAGTCTGGTTTATCTCTTGTTTCTGACTGATGAAAAAGTATTTTACTATTTCGCCAGACTTTTAAATGCGAGCGAACACGAAAAAAAAGATCATACCAAAGTTTTAAAATCATCTGAAAGTGTTTGGCAATTTAGTCTTAAAAATATGTTTTAGTGTTCATAAAAGATATTATTCAATAAAATTCGATGAAAAATTTGTATCGATTAGGTACTTTAAACTTAATTCTGACAAAATAGGGTGAAAGAAGTTAAAGGAAGAACCGCTGAAGTTAATTTTCTTCAGAAAATCTCTCTACCATATTCTGTGAATATAACTGAAATTTTTGGAAACTTAATATTGATGATGGATTTCAATCAAACAAATATTCCAATGCTGGAAGATGAAAATCAAATTTTGGAAATCAAGAACAGAAGAAACGTTTTTTTCTTAAGAATGATTTATGAGTGTAATTATTTGGAAGAAAAATAAGTCAGTAGCGTTTGCTTAAGGTTGAAATTCGTTTTCTCCCTCTTTTTCAGATGGACGACCACTGGCTTCTAACAGTAATAAGTTGGGAATTTAAATATTTAAAAAAATCATTTTTTAAACTAGTTTTAGCTTTAAAAATATAAAAGTAAAAATGTCAAAGAGAAACAAAACTAAATGATGGGAGTCTCCTTGACCTAGTTATAAAGAATATTCCCGGATTTGAAGCCCGCTTAAGGATCCGTTGCCTATATGGGCTTGAAGCGCAATAAATGGCATGATGGGCTAAATGTCCTTCCACCGATAAGGTATAGAAAGGAAGAGGTGAGTAAGCCCAGACGCCGTCCTTGCCTTCCCACTACGGTTCAATATTACAAGATTCATCCTCGTTGTTTTAACCCTTTATATGCCGACTCTTCTTAAAATTACAGCTTGAATCATGCTGATGTATTCATAATATGACTAAAATTTCTGACGATATTCAAAAGAACACAAAAACATAGCTCCGATAGCAAACAATAGATATCAGTTAAAGACAGAAATTAAAAATCTTTAATTATTAATTAAATTAATTAAGTTATTTTGCTTTATTTAAAAAGCTTTTTTCCTGTTTCCTGGGCTTATTCTTAATAAAAAATTACCTAATGATGCAAAAATAAAAGCGGAAATTTTATGATAAAATAATATGGTAAATATGGGGTTAAATAGAACAAGGTAGTTCAACTAAACTAAATAATTAAACAATTTTTTAAAGAATGAATTCTCATATAAATTTAAAATTTCAATCTTACGTATACATTAAACGAAACAAATGAAATAGTTATCTTTGCAATGTGCATTATTAAAAAACTTTTCCTAATTAGTAAATGATTCTGACTAATATTTTTATTTAAATATTTTCTCTGATAAATATTTTATTTTGATTTTGCAGAAATGCTACTTTTTCTTTCTCTCTTCAGTGGGTTTTCATTCCCTTAATTTTGCTGTGTCATTGGTTTCAAATTCCGTCACAAATGTTTTATCTGATATTAATAGGGAAACAAAGATTAATAGGTTGACTACCTCGCTGAATTTCTTTGAATGCAATTTATATGGACCCACCGGTCACCGATGACCCCCCCCCAGGTCAGACAAGATGTTAATATATAAAAATAGTTTTATCACACACAAAAAAACAAATGTGGAACGCATTACTGACATTTAATTTTGAATTTCTTAGTAAATAAAATATTAGATCAATATCTTTTTATAGCTATATCTCAATTGGCACTGGTCTTTTAAATTTTTCAGGCAGTATGTTTCTTGAGTGCTTAAATTCTGATGTTCCTCAAGCTGTGCCTCATTTATATGTTACTTAGCTGCAAACTAAAATCAAAAGTAATGTTTTCCAAAGTAACTCATTAGTTTACTCTTACTTTCCGAAATACAAGTAAAATTACTTTGCTTTAGCCTTTTAAAGCAAACATTTCTAACTTTGTATAAATTTTTTGCAATTCTGATAATTCCCTACGAATTCAATGATAAGCCAATTGATAATGCATACAAATTTACGAGCCGCTACACCACTAGTTAATTAAGCAAAATTAGTTTCTGTGTCTCAATGAGTTACGCGAAACACGATAGACTTTGATTAAAATGTGTTATAACGAAAAATAATTATTAGTTGTATTTAAGCTGAAATTTGTTCAAACGGACCAAATACATTAGAATAATATTCCGGAATATAGATATGATAAGGCACCACGAAACTGGTAATTTCCTTAGAGCTTTCATCTTAACTTATCCCTGGCTATAGGAATTCCCATTTATTCCTAAAGATATTCCATTGGCAGATATTTCCTTAAATACAGTGTTTCACGAAATCCTCAATTTATGCATAGAACCATGTCAGCTGCTGCCTATTATTTTAGAGTTAGCATGATCACCCTCTAAGCCACTCTAATTTCATGGAAATTAAAACAGCAGCATCCTTTTAGAAAATGCCAGTATCTATTTCGATTGCATCAATAGGTAGCTATAAAATAGTGAAAATTCTGTTTAAAGAATTCGGTGGCTCAAAGGCCTTTTATTCACTTCATGATCATATTTTGACATTTGGAAGTGTGTTCCAAACCTCAAGAACATTTCGGAAATGTGATCCCTTTTAAATCTTTCAGATAAACATGTTGCGAGTTAGAAATGCCAAGCCTATTGATTTCTTCTGGGATACGATTTAAGCTATAAATATTTACATCTGAAAATATGGGACGAATAAGAAATGCCAGAAATTTTTTTTAAATCGAATTCTTTCAGACAATATGGCAAACAGAAACTGCTTTTGTGCACAAAAAGTTGAAATAAAATGGCAAAGGAAAATTGTGGTTTATATGTGCAAAATATGGAAAATTGCTGTTTTGATGCTGCAATTGTTATCTTGTCATCTTCATACTCCAGCGGAACGTGTTTGAATGAGGATATTTTACATTCGACTTGCTTTTTACTGTATCTTTATGTTTCCATGTATTTCTCATACGGATTTGACAACCTTTGTCTGTTCTAGAATTTTGAAAGAAAAAGTTCTAAACTTGCTTTCACGTTTTCGCAATATTTTAGTTACATTGCTACAAACAAATATCAAAATAAAATGTTTTTTTCTGAAAAGAATTCAGCATTTCTTGCTGAAATTCTTGATTTATTCACTATTTTCTTCTCTTAGAATTGATTTCGGGGCATTTAAGTACCTTCTGATAAAAACCTATTCTGAACTAAAGCAGATGTTGTATTTAAGAAATATTTTTGAAGTCTAACTTGTATTTATGAAGCTATGAACTACACAATTATTAAGCGATTCATTGAAAAACACTATTCTCACAATGCAAATAATTCATTTCTTCTGTTATCATGTTTTAATGATCAAATTTTAGAGTAAAATATTTTACCAGTTGAGAGTAGAATGCATTTCATTACTCATGTCAGTAATGCAATTGCACTGAAAAATAAATTTGATAAAAAAAAAGGGTTATAAAAGCACCTTTTTAATCGTACTAAAAAGTAGAAATTTCCGATTTTAATTATTTTTAAGTCTCAAATTTACAATTCATTATTATAAACAATATGGAATTCTGAAAAAGAATTCAAAATCTTTATTAAATAAAGCCATAGAATAGGAATTTAATTAAAAACTTAAATTTACAAAACGTCAATTTACTGATAATTAAGCTCGAAAGATATTAATCTAAGGAATGTAAGTGAAAAATAAATGAAAAGTCAATTACAAAATATGTTCTGAGTAAACATGAAACAGGAAAAGTTAAATAAAGTTAAAATATTTTTAATCCATTTTAAGATTGTATAATACAATTTTGTACGTAATGTAATCAAATTACTTATGAAAGATTTCAACCATTCAATTAAAATCATGTTAATATTTAATAATAATGTTAATATTTAGTTAGTAATAACAAAATAAAATCATAATAATTGCTCCACTTTTTAAAAGATTGGATTTTCTTTATTAAAGCTGACATATCTTTACACATTTAAAAATGTATTAAGATAGAGTGAATTTCGTAAAAATGCAGCAATGCGTTTTATAAATGAAACAGGCGAGAATATCTAAATACGGCTGTTTCTTCTACTGATAAATCCAACCCCAGTTCAAAACTGAAGTTTCAAAGGGTTTTCGTTTTCTCATAATGTTTTCAACCAAAATAAAACCAAATACAAAAGATTCTTTGTAGTACTCCAGAAGTAAATAATTCCACACTTCTGTTTGGCTTATTAGACTCTTTAGCCATGTGGTGAATGTCGGACGCTGCCTGCTGAGTTTTCCCAGTAAACATGAAAACTTCACAAGGCCGAAGTAAATATTCTCAAGTACCAAGAACGGAGTGCGAGTTAAAAGTGTCAGTTGTAAGAACTGATAGTTAGAAAATGGCATGATAAATTTCTCAGAATACCTCCTTTCCTGACCTAAAAATGTGTGTTAGTGAAGCTCTGAAACATTTATTTTCTGACAGTAACATACCCACTGAGAAAAATCACTGCTTCTGCAGCTGCTGATTTTTTTCTGATTATCCTGATCGACATGGTAAAATATTTGTTTTTGAATACAAAGAAGAGAAGAAAGTTAATAGAAACTTCCTTATGGTATTCTTGGAAGGCCTCCATTTTTATTTTATTTTTAATTTACTTTTGTATTTACTCACTGGGACTATTTGTGATTCCAGTCTTCAATCTAGAAAGTAAACAGAGCAAATGTACATCTCAGAAAAGCAAAACATTCTTTTTTAGAGAAGTCCATATTTATTTTAGAAAATGCAATATTCGAAGAAATTAATTCATGACTTTTTCTTCTCCATTACCGTCTTTCCTATTTTGGATTAGAAATTTACATATTAGCTATTTTTAGAATTAACCAAATGGTTACCATCGGTCATTCCTAAATTTATAGAAAAATAATCTGTTTTCAGAAATACATATAACTGCGGTGGTAGTTCAAATTCCCCTTGCTTTCACTTGAATCTACCTATACCTAAATTATCTTTTAAAAATATGTGTACCTATAATTAGACGTTATTTCGAAATTATTGCTTGTATTAATAACCAACTAAAGCAATGTGATACCCTTCCGTTTCTTGACTGACTCAACGATTAATTCTTTAATTTTTGATTCAAATGCAGTCATGCACGTTCCATTCATTCTGGTAGCTTTTGATTCATACTTACATGAATGGGTCTAATCTCACTTTGGGAAGTTTATGTAGCCAAACCTATGAGTCAAAAACTCATAATACAGCAGAAGTGTACCTTCTCTTCGTCAAAGCGATATTGTTGTGTTTATCTTGTTAAATTTTGTATAATGTTCCGTTATAAAAAAAACACTAGAGTATTTCTTGGGTATACATTTCTTGGATCTGCAGTATATTAAAATTGCAAGTAAAATAGAATTTTTATTTAATTTTCCTCTTGAGGAATTGTTAGTGTTCTTTATTACCCTTGCAAATTTTTATAGGGGGAGAATCGGGAACTGGGATTTAATGCAGTAGGAACCTGCATTTGATACATTTGGAATAATTTATTGGAGGGAAGGAAGTGATAATATAGGAATATATTAGAATCCTGTCCTGCTCATAAATTTTATTAATTTTTGTGAAAATAACAACTAACAGTTTTAAGAATCTACCAGGAGATCTACATACATATTACTTTTCACGTATGAAAAGTGGTTACTAACAATAATTTAACGTTATATATGGAGGAAAACAGGGAAATTGATAACGTGAAAGAAGAAAACAGATGCTGATGAAAAAATCTAAAACTGAATTTTAATCTTTTCAATAAGTAAAGGATAGAGGAAAAACTTGTCTCGAATCATCTATGATTCATTTTTCAAGAAATATATATTTTTGATTATGCTGAAACTACCAAAAAAACCTATCAAAATGAATACATATTAATAGTATATCTGCAAAACTAATGGAGTTGACGGTGGTCAACTGCAAGTTTTGAAGAGAAACAAATTGAATAACTCAAAATTGGTTTTGATAATAAATGATTGTTTGCGATTTTCTATAGTAAGATAAAAGCCATACTGTCATATCAAATCGCTGAAATAGATTTTTTTATTTTTCAGATATTGTAAATATCAAAGAAAAATTGCACGCTTGCTTGAAATGGCAGTTTTAATTTCTACCACTAAATTGAATTTCTAGTTCTGACTCATTTGAAAATAAATGACATTTTTAAATCTTAGATAGTTTTTTTCTCGTATTTTAAAACATTATTTCTGTTTTTAATAAAGATTCACTGTCCGAAAAAATTTGGTATATAATTATTATAAATTACTCCAAACCAAAGTAACTGGATAGATATGAAAACTTATATATGATATTTTTGATATTATTTCATAATATGAAGCAGAATATATTTATATTGAAAATAATAAAACAAAAACTTTAGTAATCAGGACCAATCAGTAAAATTCTTAAAAAATGAATATTAATTTCTGTACAATTCGAACATATTTCTTCAAATAAGTTTATTACTGTGATCAGAAGCCAAAATACGTGTTCCTAATCACCCTTTAATTTGAGAAGTGATTGGGAATGCGTTGGGATAATTATGAACGTCGTTGAAACTAATACTGGTTAATTTATAAATTAATTTGGAAAAAAAAGATTTGTTTAATATCTTTCCACGGAACATGATTATACACTCACATAAATTATATCATTTACAGCTATTTTCTTCTCACACGATCGTTTCAAATCCGAGGAAATGGAGGTTCCCAATTACCGTAACTGATCCCACTTTGAATTGCAAAATAAAAATTCTCTTTAATTTCAATTCAGACTTTCCTTTCAAAATTATTTCAAAAATATTTAAGGGTATTATTCGTAAATATAATAATATCTCCTTTATGTTGACTAATATTTTGTAAGAAAGGATTTTCCCTTTCGAAACTCTCATACAATTCTTTCAGGCATAGAATAACACATCAAACATATAAAAAAATAATTCTATATAAAAATTCTATATAAAATAATAATTCTATATAAAAATAATTCTATACAAAAAATTTCATTCTTTAAATTCCTTACAGAACCTTTAACCTATTCTATCATAGCTGCATATGCATTTTTCTAATTACTATCCGCTAAACCATTTCTCACAAAGATTATAATCACTCCTGCGCCTTTTTTTCCCCGTAGAAAAAAAAGTTTATTTCCTCTTTTGAATTATCGAAACACACCCCGCACATTATAGAAAAAACACGTGACACATTAAGAAAATTAAAAATTATCGATTTATCGATTATATTGATTATCATTCAATTTAAAACTAATTCAATCAATTTTAAGCATTGTAGTTTTTTCATGTATGTTTTTTTTTTGCATCTGCATGAATGAACTAGATATTTTACTTAAATGAGGAAATTTAGTTCAGCTTTAAAAGAGATTGAAATTATTCTGTAAGTAGCAATCTAGAACGAAATTAACCATGTATCCATCTGATAGCAATCTTTTAAATAATAGAAAAAATGGATTGTCTAGAGATCAGTGGAAGATAACACAATGCTATATTAAAATATATTTACTAATAAAGATAATTGGAAGGTGATAAAAATATTTGTTGCTCATTTTTTTGATACTATCAGATAATACCAAATAATGTGATATACTCTATTATAACATCACATAGTGCATCTTAAAGCTTGGAAAAATGTGGTTTCGTATCTAACAGGTGTGCTTATAAATAGACGACGACAACGACAAATTAAAGTATTTTATCCCCTTACTGGGTTTAAAATCTTATCCTATGAAATAAATAGCTTCATCAACGATTGAAAAATTTAATGGTTTAAACTCTAAACTATAATGCCAATAAATTCTGCTTTCTTGTCAAAAAAAAAAGAATCCAGTTTCATTTATAACAGTTTTGTACATTTTGTACAAATGGCATCTTTCCTCATTAGTTTGCGATTTTCTGATTTTTACAGTTTACTTTTGAATCATCCTGTATCGTTACTAACTGTAACTAATAAAAATAATTTAGATATCAGAATATTCCATATAATGTCCAGTTTAGACTGATCTTTGATTATTATAATAAAGCAGAAATCACAGATTATGTTCCCTTATAGAAAAGTTTTTATCACTCATATGTAGTGTGCATACTTTTAATTATTGAAAAAATAGTGTTTGAATGAAGTGTATTTGATTATTGTCATCTGCACTAAATAAGAGCGTAATTATTTAAGTAATTATTTGGAACGTAATTATTTGAATCATTTTCATCACTTAAGGCAATGCCATATACAGTGTCATATAATAAAGAAAAAAAAAAAAAAGAAAACTTATTCTACCCTAGTGAAACTGTTCATGTGAGATTTAAAATCTTGTTCCAAACCTGTTTGAATGCGACTAAAATGTATTGAACGGATTATGATCGAAAAGGAAATAGTTATTCGTCATTCTTCAGTCATTCAAATAAGTTTACATTAGGTTAGTCGTCCAAAGGAAATAAAAGTAATTCGTCATTCGTCATTTTTATAAATTTACATTCAATGTTTGGAATTTCTTTCAAAGTTATTGGAAAAGGCGCATTATTTTTTTTATAAATGAAATTTAAAATTTTCAATGGCGGAAAAAAAAGCAGTAAAATTTCGATCAACACAATTTTTATTTAACAAATCAGGTTTTAAAAGTGCTGAGTCACGTTATCAGAATCCTAAGTCTCTGGATTAATCCTATAAGAAATTTGAAAATCTTAATTTCAAAACATTGTCTAAAGTATTTGAAAGAAGTTGAATTGGCTGCGTAATTTTATAGCTATTGCCAACTTTTAGCAATGAAGCCTTGAAATTCAATTCTTGATACTTATCTGCATATATAAATAGAAATACTACCTCTGACTTTTAATGTCTTAACATTACAGGTAATTTAATGAATCCTTCAGAGGATTTTTTTATGAACACTTAATTCATTTAACTCTTTTTAAGATTGCTAAGATCCAATTTTGGAATTGTTTGCACATGTGTATTTTTGATGGTAATACATTATTTTGATACTTTCAGAACTCAGTTACAGATTACTAAATTAATTAAATTTTGATTGAATAATCTGAAACTTTAACTGAATTACCTTGAAAAAAATTTGTGAAAAATTGATTTAAAAACTCTACATAATGTGCAATAATAAATTAAAGATTTAAAAGGTGGAAAATGATAAAAATATATATAATTTACTGTTAATAACATGCTAATAAAATACTTTAAAAATGTTTTTATTAAATTTATCCTAAATAATTTAGCAATGAATTCTATGAATAACGTTTTCTACCCTTTTCCTGATACATGACAACCGAAAAAGATCTATTCAAACCAGTAATTGCCAGGTTTAAAGTAATTCATGAATGTGAAATTTCTACAAAATAAACTTAATGTTACAGAGCTAAATTGAAATCTGTAAAATTTGGCAATGGTCTTATTTATAAATATAATTCCTCGCTTAGGCATCTTGCTTTTTAAGACTATTTCATATTTTCCTTTGTCTTTATTTCCTCCTCTTACGTAAGGTTATTTCACAAAATGATTTTAGTTTCCAGCATGGAAAGTTTGACGAGGAAAAGGTAGTTCAGATGTCGTCATTGTTAAAAATTATTATATACGTCAATAGGCTTCTTCAAAATGAATATTAATCTAACCAATCAAAATTCATCAATTTTTTAGTTTGAGAGAAAAAAATGTTTTTTTTTTCAGTTGTTAAATCTATAATTGTAGCTAACAATAAAGTTTAAACATTTTTTAAAATCAAAACATTAATCTTTAACCGATATCTTGTATTAAACACATGTAGCTATTGACAATAATCAATCTCACTTTACTTATGGAAATTTCAAGCTAAGTATACACAAAAAGCAAAATGAAGTGACAAAAAAAATCATCGCAACCAGCATTCCTAAGAAATCTCTGCTTAAAATTCAAGGAACACGCTGTTTGCGAAACTGAATAAATATCTTTTATCTTCTTTTCTGGCCTCATTTAGCAAATCATCGTTAGAGCAACTCTTTTCCTAAGTTGACCTCTATCTAAAGCGCAGAAACTTAGGGCTTAGGAAAAGATCGCTGGGTTGAGGAAAATGACGCAATCGGATCCAAGATGTTGGGATGAAAAATGGGAAGGAAAGAGATACGGCCAGATAAAAAGAGCAAATTCGTCGAGTTGTCCGGAAAACTTTTAGTGGTATTTGTCTGTTCGAGTTTTATCTTCAACAGCACCTTGTATCGTAAAAGGTCACAAAGTGCTTATATTTACCAGAAAACATGAAAGAGAAAAAAGAAGAAAAGAAAATAGTTTCAGCTTCGTGAGTTGAACACTACGATAAGAATTTAGATCTGTACAACTGATTAATACAATGTTGCTGAGACAAAGGGAAAAAAACTATTTTTTTTAAAAACAGATCAACTATAAAAGAACAGAATTACAGTAGTTCATTTATAAACCAAAAATTATATAGCTTACAATCAGTGATAAATTGAAAAGAATATTAATAATAATGTTGAAAACACAATAGTTTAAAATGGAACAAAACAAATATGAATATTAAATTAACGTGATTCTGATTGAGATAACAGAAGGAACTAAATACGATTTGAATTTTCTACTTTTCCGTTCTGCTTTATATTTAATGCTGGATCGATTCTACGTAGCGCTGAACCATAGGCAAGGGACAAGAGAGAGCTGGAAGTTCGCTCTCTAAATACAAATATCACGCAAACGCCAGTTGTTTGTTGAATTGATAGATGTTTTACTTGATGAAATACATTGTGGTGTTTCTATTCGCATTTGTTCTCGCAAATATAACCAAATCCATGAGTCAAGGACAAGTGATATAAAGAGAGTGCTTCTGTTGATCAAAGGCTCCTGGAGCCCCTAGGAAACACCCGACTCAGAAATATATCGTAAATGCTCTTAATGGAGATTGGTTGACTTTCTGAAAAGGCTTTCAGGAATAACTGTCCTACTTTTGCGTTTCGCTACAAGTAACACCTCCAGCAGCCAGCCCTAAAAAATACGAATACTTAGCAGACAGAGTGATGGTTATTGCTATTTAGTGATAGAGTAATCGATATGACCCAGCAGTTGAAAATTGCACGATTTATAAATTAAGAATGCATTTATGCTTGCTCCTAGCAAACTATGATAACTTGTCTTACGCATCAAAGCATTGGCCATAAGAATTTTCATTCGAAAAGTCTCGTGTATATATATATATATATATAATCAATATCTTTTCACTGAATTACAATTTCAGAGAATCCCGATATTCGTATATAAGGAGATGTTAGGATAGTTTAATCGAGAAAAAATGTTATTACATGAATTCATGATATTCTCAAAATATCACTTGCAACGTGATAACCAAAAATTTCTCAGTTTGTATTTTCTTTATATATCTTTCATATGGCTTTTTCTTCAGATTTTCATTGAAATAAAAAGAAAAATATTCTAAAAATATTAAATGAGCTTTGATGCAATACATTAAAAACACTATCTATGCTTACTTTAAACAACTGATAAATTACAGGTTTTTTTCAACTAAAACTATCTTCACACTCTCAGAATTTACATATTTCAAAAATAAAATTGCTGGTTGGACTCATCTAACTCACAAAGAAAATAAAAGGGATGCATAATTTTAAAGATATGGGTTTTAAAGGATTTTGCCACATAGTAACTCCACGTTCATATTCCTCATTAAAATATAGATTATTAATAATATAGATATGATATATTATTTCGAACATACTAAAATTAGTTTCTATTTAGTTGAAAATTTGTTACGAAATATTTTCTTATCAGATCATAAATGGGTTCATTTTTAGCAGCAAAAACAGCTATAACTCATTGTTTTAGAGATCCAGTGCAAAGTTGTCTGACTTAATTTAATAAATTTCGAAGAATTTGTTAAAAAAAATAAGATTACATTGTTTTATCATTCTTACACTGATTTTGGCAAACTTATATACTAAATTAATATCTAAAAATTATTTAAAAGTAAAAAAAAATATAAAAAATGCACGAAATGCAGAGAAACAAATTATGAAGAATCTCTGAAATGTACGCTGTGTAAGTTTTAAGAATTAACAAACTTTTAAAAGTGCAAAATATGTTATTTTAATAGGAGACAGAATCGTTTGCAAAAACTTTTTAAACAATTCATAACTGTTTGAATAAACATTAGGTTTCAGAATTACTTATTCATTTTTTAAAGTAGAGTCTGTCTCAGTGAGAATATAAATACAAACTTCGACAATGGCTCTCTAAAAAACATTCTAACAGTAAACAAATAATGCTTCTTTTTTACCAAAAATCTTGGCACGATGCCCCGTAAGCCTTTCTTGAAAAATGAACTTTTATCAAAAGGTGTTCTTTTCCAACTTCGTAATTCAATTAGCAAACAGAATTTGCTACTTTTATGATAAGCAGATCTGTTTCCTTCCTCAAATGTTTCCTGCTAAATAATTTTCTGGAAACTCTTTCACAAAATTGCTGTTTGCTTTTATATATCCGGTACATAGCTCGCCTAGTATTTTAATCTGTTAAATACTTGTTTTTAAATAAGCTGAGTTTCTAATAATTTCCCACAAATAAACTTCTAAACCATTTCCTCTACAAAAATAACGAGCTAATTCTTAAAATTTTCTTCTAAAAGATGGAGAATTCATTTGAAATTCGCATGGCTATGTAATAAGGCCAAATATCTAATTCTTGTTCCTTTGACGTAAAACACGAAATGGAAGTTCGCATAATTAATTTTCATCAGCGTATCTGTTCTCCCTTTTTTGTTACTTCTGTTAGCTTTTTACTGCAATATTAGTCTTTCCGATTGAAAAAAATAGTACTCTCTCTCTTTTTTTT
Source organism: Argiope aurantia (assembly GCA_026543865.1). Taxonomy (NCBI): domain Eukaryota; kingdom Metazoa; phylum Arthropoda; class Arachnida; order Araneae; family Araneidae; genus Argiope; species Argiope aurantia. Next base: position 284,830 of record JAPMOR010083409.1, read on the forward strand.
TAAACTTTCAATGTTCCCTTCTAAGAGCAGTATAAAGAATAGGTTCTTTCTAAATCAAATCCTTCCCCTTTGCGGAAAACCCAATCTCATTAAAGAACTGAATATTTTAGTTCGTCGTTTTTTCGTCCGTTCCGGATTTTTTCCCATCTCGTTTCAGTTTTTTTTGCATAAGGGTTTGCCTATTATATTAGAGTATATTTATAATGTGTTCTTTTTGTTTAATCAATAAAAAAGAAACTTCTTAATGTAAATATTACAAATTTCCTTTAATATCTTTCAATAAAGCTGATTAAATATTTGTTTATATTTTAATTTTCATATAGATACTTTATATTTTTATTCAATTTACAATAATGTTGGGAAAAAACTATAAACTTGTTTAGTACACTTGTGAAAGCTAAGTAAATATATATATCTAGGAATAAAATTAGAAGGAAATTCACAAATTTCCTGATTACTAAATTAGAGAGGAAATTGATAAATGCATCGCATATTCATTAGTATCTCAAAAGTATAATTATTTCCTTTTATTAAGTTCGAAAACATGGAAATGCAAAGCAAAATTAGAGAAAAATTGATAATTCTCCTTATTTCTAAATTAAAAAAGAAATTGATAAATGCAGCCCATTTTTATTTAAAAATGTCATTCATTCACTGTTTGAAAGTGTTTGTTTCCTTATTGTATTAATCAATACAAAATTCAAACAATAATCTAGTAGAAAAATACCTACTAATTAAAATCGCTGTAATGGTACATCATATGTAAACCAAATGAAACATAGGAAATTGAATTATCGATTATTTAAACTATTTTATGAATTCATTCAATTGGTCAGCCAAATCAATCATTTGACACTATTAAGTAATATTTGCCAAAATCATTCTATTAATACCGAAATTCAGATTTTCTTTTATTATACAGTCAATATTTAATCATTCTAAGAAATGACAAAATATCAATTTGTCTATTTTGTTAATGCAATTTTGTAATAAAGTCTTATACATTTTCTGACGGCTTTTAGCAATGAAAGAAATTAGATAAATCATGGAATATTTGTAAGTACATGCATTACTTACATAGCACAACATTTTGGTATTTCCCTGAAAAAGTTATTTTTATTAAAAATTTTATTTATGTTGTATAAAAATTAATGAAAACAAAATTTCTCTAAATTCTTTAAAGAAGTAAGCAATCCAAATAAATAGTTATAAATTTCAGAATCTTTCACAGTTTTTATATTTTATTCATAAGTATATTACTATACTAATAATTTATATGCTTTTTCATTGCATCAAAATAATTAGAATTAAATATAAAAGTTGCAATCCAATCTATAAATCTAATGCTAGTGAATATTTTTATATAAAAAAATTTCAGCTATCTTTAAAAAATTAATTTTTTTTTAAATTTTTTTATTTAAGGTTTTAACATTTTATTATTGGGTTGTTCGGAAAGTAATTTCGTTTTATTTGTGGAAATGAAAGACAGTTTTCGTATAATATACAAATACTTTATTAAATTATATATTGGACGTTTTGATCCAACACCATTTGCCATCTTTCTGGTAGTAGCATCATTCCACGCTGATAAAGTTTTTGGTCTTTGCTGCCAAAAAGCGGATCGAGGTGGTTTTTGACCTCCTCATTTGAGGTGAAGGTTTTACCGTCTAAAACATTTAGCGAACCAGTTCTGGCACTGGCGTACTGTCAACACACCTTCTCCATACACATCGGTCCATTTCTTTCTGGCTTGAACAGTATTTTTACCTTTTCTGTTGTAAAACAGTAAGATATGTCGAAAATGCTACTTATCGCTCTTCATATTTAAAAGGGCACCAACCAAAAACTACTGCGTAGAATTAATTGGAATTTTCACACACAAGCCTTGCTATATGAGCTCTCAAAGCATATAAAAATTATATGGCTTAAATGTGAAGTTGAGTGCAAAAAAAAATACAATTAAATCCTCTGTCGAGAAAAAACGAAATTACTTTCCGAACAACCCAATAAATTTAAAAAAAAGAAAATTATGAAAATGATACAGAGAATGTAAGACCATATTTATATAATTTTCAAATCTGTATGGTTGAATAATTGTGCATATATCTTTTAAAAAGTAAAATAACAAGTTAATTATGTAATCTCTTTAAAGCATATATTTTGAGATAATTCTCTATTTTCTAGACACATCTGATTTTTTTAACACTTACTTCTCTTTTTCATGTAATCTATAAATAGCTATGGGTAACGAAAGCTTTTATTAGATGCTTTCAATTCAGCATTTCTTCAGATATTTATAATATCTTTAAAAAATACATGAACAATTTCTTGCGCCATTAATTCCTTGGCAGACGTGAAAAAAAATTATATTACTAAGTATTTCCTATTGGATTATGTAATAGTTCATACTTTTTTTAAATTTAAAGATACGCATTAAAATAAAAAGTCAAAATACATTATGTTATTTGAGAGAATTTATTTTCTGCAAAATGTGTTTTTAATTTTATTTATTATAATATATTTTTATATAAGTACAATAGATTTCCAAATAACGCTAAATGTTGACGAGTATACTGGTTAAAAACAGTTGACTGCTTAACTATGAAAGTCAAAACACTTCATAATGATAAATATTAATAATGTTAGAAAAAGGACAAATAAAAAAATAGCCCGTGAATCTTTATAAAAAATACACCAACTGAAATATATTTCTAATATAAATAAATACGATAAAAAATGCAAATCGAACACAATTGTATAATTATATGTTACACACACATCATAAATAATTGTGAAAAACACGTCATTTTGTTCTCATTGTATGTAATCAGCCAAGGGAAACTCATTTTAATTGTTTTGTAGGTACTAAAATGTCCACGTTATTGAAAGAGTTCCCCCAGCGGAGTTGTTTGAGCTAGTAATAAAACTGTCCCAACAAATCCTGATAGAGTCGGAAATTCTAATAAAATCAGAGGCCGGAGTTATTTCGGCAAACACTAGCTTCATATGAATGGCCAACACAAGACTAACAAACTCTAATAAACTGAAAGAATGTGTTCGAGCGAAAGAGGACTGGAATTCTCTTATTATTGGATGATTTACGGTGCTAAAAACCATACGCGGATATTGCACTCTTTCAAAAAGAAAGTTTTTCCGCAACAAAGAATGGATGAATGAACCGAGCTTTATTAGGCGGAAATGCCAAATCGATTCAATCGTGTCCATACATGCAATTTGGGCTACATTTGTCTTCTTAGATAATGCCCTACAACAGGTTTTATTTCGGTATTTAAAATTGATATTAGAAGAGCGTTCTTTGTCTTATTCTTTTTATTTTCAAATCAGATTTTTGGAATTTATACTTGCTGATAGGATGTTTCTAAACTTCATTAAAACAAACAATTGTAGATTTTCATTTCAATTTAGTTAATGTTCCGTTTCGAAGCTAAAGAAGGAATTGTTCGGGAAGTATTTCGTAATCCTTATGAATGGTCAGATGAAAAAGATGACACTTGAACCGACCTTCCATTTTGCCGATTTCCACTCCATTTCGCTCTAAAGAAGTTTAATCTACGATGGCAAATTTAAATGAGCCAGGCTTATATAATCGGGAAATCTTTAGTAAGACTAGATCTCGAATTCCCTATCCTCCAATAACTGTGCCGAGACATTTCCAGAAAGTCCCCATAATCCTGGAAACTGTAGAAACATTTTAATTCATGGCAAAACACTGTTTAATAACTGGTAATCAATTAAAAATGATATAAGCTCACATTTTTATTATTAATTTTAATCGCAATAAGTACACCAAAATCCAAACTTTCTTTGTAGTTATACCAAATGAATGAAATGAATGCAAAAGCAATACAATATTCATTACAATTTTCAAATGAAATGAATGCAAATTATAATGAACTTGTTAAGTGCTTAATATCAAATCATCTGTTATAGAGGTGCACTGTTCCAATAGGATACTTTTTAATGTGACTCTTACATCTACTTAATACTCAAATGACTTTTTGACTTTTCACTTACTTAATGCTTTAATGGCTTTTAGACAATACTTTTTCATTTCATGTTATATTAAGCCCATAAAACAAAGAAATTAGTCTTGAAAATCCCATTTTAACTAGCAGTCAATCTCTGATGATCGAAACATAGCTAAAAGTGGCTGTCGAAAAAGCGCACACGAAAGATTTGAAATCAGCGGGAGTAATAGTTACCCCGAAACTTTCTCGCATATCCTCCAATGAATCCTCCTCCCCCTCCCTTTTCGCATAAAATTATGTACCTTTGGTAATTCTGAAATATAGATCCTTGGCACGAATCTAACATTTTTATTGAATCTATAGCACGAATATGCATTTTGAACACTTTTTTATCGACAGAAAATTTGGCACTGAACTTCAGTTGTAGCCACAAGATAGCAAACTGAATTTGATTCATTTAAGTCATTCCGTTTATGAATTATTGCGTATACATGCGTGTAAGTACAGATCAACAGACGCTCAATAGTTTCAGAAATTAGATTCAGAATTTGATAATCTGTATTTTTGATTCTAAATCTGTGTAGCAAATTTTACCTATCTAATTCATTGCATTTTAGAATTACGGAATTCATTTGCAATCGAATTTCCAGACAGACAGGAAGACTTTCTGTGAATTGATTTCGTTCAGAATTTGATAATTATCTATATATTTGATCATTAGCCCAAAAACCAAATTTTATTTATCTAGCCCAAAGCGTATTTGAGTTATTCACAGACAGACAGATACACAGACATAATGCCAAAAATAAGTTTTTACAATACATAGAGGTTCTGAAAAGTGAAGACTCATCAAAATCTCAAGTTCCAATTTTTTGATGATTATGATACTTTCTCTATACTTTGTATACGAGAAAATAAAAAAAATAAAAAATTGAAGCAATGTCTTGATAATACAGAACATTCATGAGGCATGTGTATTTCTCGTATTACAAAGTATCCCTTTTTCTATGAGCAGCTTGTTTATCATGTAGTTAACCCTTCAGAGAACAGATTTTGATTTATTCCTAATTATGTTTTTTTTATATATAAATGAATGTAAGAAAATATTGAAATGTTTACAAAATAAATCCATTAATAAAATTAAACGAAAATTGCGACTATAGAAATGAAATCTTTTTTAGAAATTTTTATAACACATTATTTTTCAACTAATTATCAAATTTTACAAAATTAGTTTTTTAAAAGTAAAACTGTTAGTGAATAAAATATGCATTATTGCATAACACAGGGTTTCCATATGACAGTCATTTAAAAGGATTGGTTTAAGTCCTTATATATTTATCCAAATTACAATACTATTGAAATTTTCATATACTTTTCCAATGATTTTTTAATTATCCTAAAGAGAACATAATTTTTTAATTACCCTATTATTATTTTCCTTTCTAGCATTTCAGGATACAATAATTATTTTCTAATATATAGGAATAAAATTTTTACCGAAACTACTTTGTGACATATTCCAACAAATGAATAATTATCGATCCACATTTTGAATGTGATTTTAATAAAAAAATGACGACTGGAATATTTGAAAAAAATTAATTTGGCGTTAACATTGTCACAGTGCTCATTAATATTCGTCAAGCGTTTTGCAAAAGGATATTGAACGAATGGAAATCAATAAAAATTGGAAACCGTTACTTTGTGATTATGGAATGGAGGAATCGAATATCGTTTCTCCCTCAGTTTGAAAATACAACAGCGAAGAAAACACATCAATACAGATACCACTGCATTCTTGCAGATAACACCAGGACATTTAAAATAAAGGGTATGTTTATTTTGAAAAGAGTTTCAAAAGATAAGGACTAATATTATATATAAAAATTTTAAATAAACAAGATATATATACATAAAAGGGAAATGCCAAGTTTATTCTGAGGATTATACGATTATAAAACATTGTTCAAGGTTAACGAAGTTGGAAGCAAAGCAATTTCTCGGTTTTTTTTTTGGGGGGGGGGTACTGTGTTCGAAAACTGAGAAGTCCAATTCGAGATAAGTCTGAATTGATGTCATTTTATTGAGTTAGACGATGAAAACGCACTTTTGTAAAAAGGTAGGTAATCGGATTTAAGGATTACCATATCAATAAGTTGATTTAGAAAACAGATCCACCTTTTAAGAACTAACACGTTAATGTTTCACGTTTTAAATCCCTCCTATGGTTTCAAAAATAATGGTTTTTATGGAATGTGTATTACAAATGCGTTCCTCGATCTTTATATTAATGGAATAATTGCAAATTAATTACCTAACGAAGGAATGATAATATTTATCTTGTTATTTGCTTGCTTCTTAACTGACTAATTAGCATGTTTACCTTGGCTTTCTAAAATTGCTTTAATGGATAAAACAGCAAAGAATCAGTGTCTTGTTACTTTGTATTTTCTTGAAGTTCTAATTAATGGAAATGATTAGATAAACATTTTTTTCGACACAGTTATTCTGAATGTTTCAATACTACATTAAAAATTATGTTCAAATTATGGAAATGCCCCTTAAAAATAGATAATGCATGTCCATACATGTCCAATAAAAATACATAAGCAAAAATACATACATTTAGCATCGTTTAGCAAATACGAGTGTTCGCACCCTTGATTAATACATTATTGCAGCGTTTCTCAGCCTTACAGTATTCGTGGCCCAGTTTCCAATAATAATTTTCATCGCACCCCCCGCTTACAATAAAATGTATACAACAATAATGTATATTGAGTATTTTGGATTCTTTTTAAAAATTATTTTTAACTAACTGTCTAAACAAGAGTAAAAACGAGCCAACTTTGACGAGAAACCACATCTTGAATTTTGGACAATCTGGTGGTGAACCGATGAAGCGAATGAAAGCGGAGAAAATTTAAATATTATATTTGAAATGAAAGCCAAACAGGAGATAACATTAAAAGAATGTGAAAATAGAAAAATTCATCAATGAAAGTTAACCGAAATTTAGAAACTGGGAATACATTTTTTCGAATAATAAAAGAAATAAAACGGAAGCATGACAAAGCAAAAGTGAAAAAAAAATAGGAATGTTTGTGGAAGGGAATCCACACGACCGATGCAGTCACGAGCATGCGCGGAGCAAATATTTTCTCATTAGAAGAAGGAAAATATTCGATAACACAAGTTTCAATTCCAGACAGTGTCATTCGAGTCGATCCTTTTATCGCTATCGAATCTATCGTGGATTTGTATGTTCGTGTTAATTGCAACTCACCATATAAAATATTCACAGCAGCAGATTTATGCAGACTCATGAATAAATTTTTAAGCGGAAGTAAGCAAGCATTAGACAATAGTTAAGCATCAACAAGTACACAGACGAGCATGGTTCCGAAAATAAAATCAAGGAAATAGTCTCAAGAATACTTAAATTTTGGGTTTACTAGTACTGAAGTAAATGAAGAAGAAAGGCCCCTGTATATCATTTGCTCAAAAATGTTGGCCGCAGACAGCATGAAACGTAATAAACTTAAAAGACATTCGGAAACGCTTCATAGTGAGTACGTCAACAAACCCAGAGAATTCTTCGAATTAAAATTAAAATCATATAAAAAGCAAAAATCATTTTTTAAAGAAACTTTGTGAATAAAAAAAGCTTTAATTGCATCTTACAAAGTCCATATAAAATAGCCAGATGTAAAAAACCTCACACCATTGGTGAAGAGCTTATTTTGCCAGCAGCCATTGAGATTGTAGAAACTATGTTTGGAGATAATTTTTCAAAACAATTGCAGTCCATACCTCTTACAAATGATACTGTTGCCCGTTGAATTGGCGATATAGCTGAAGATGTACAGTATCAGCTTTTCTCGAAGTTGCGTGATAAATTGTTTTCAATACAGCTTGACGAATCAACAGATAGTAATAAAGATGCTCATTTAATTGCCTATGTTCGAATTTGTGATAATATGTCAGCAGTAGAAGAACTACTTTTCTGTAAACCAATAGAACTCAAAATATCAGAGCTCGCATTATTTGCTATTTTAAATGATTTTATGAACGAGGCAAACATATAATGGAAAAATTGCGTCGGAATATGTACCGATGGTGCTCGTTCAATGTCCGAAAGATTCCAAGATATACAAGCACTTTTAAAACAAAAATCGCCTCAGTGCACACATTACATGATCCACAGAGAAACTTTGGCTTCGAAAGAAATGAGTCCTGGTTTGAATATTGTGTTAACTACGGTTGTAACCGTAGTAAATTATACAAAAATGAGACCCCTGAAATCGAGAATCTTTTCCACACTTTGTAAATAAATGGGTTCAGTACTTTCAGCGTTACTATTTTATTGAGAGGCAAGATGGTCATGGGAAGGTCAAGAAGGTCAAGTGAAAAAATTTTGCAACGTGTTTATGAATTAAGAGAAGAAATCCTCATTTCCTAGAAGAAGAAAACCGACAAGAGGCCGAGAATTTTCGCGAGTTTATTTGTGACGAAATTGAGGTACTTGGTCGACATATTTGAGAAATTAAATAACTTGAATCTTCAACTCCAAGGAGCAAATGCACATATGTTGGATACGAGTGATTAAGTTAATGCTTTTTGTAAAAAATTGGAATTGTGGAGTAGAAATTTAAAGCAAAAAACCTAACAATGTTTGTAAATGTGGATGATTGTACTAAAACTTATAAGGCTGTAGAAGAACACGTAAAAGTTGTTTTTGTAACCATTGAAAATCATTTAGCCATGCTGGCAAAGAATTTTAAAAAGTATTTTCATGCTGACTCATAGTAAGTTACGAGTGGATTAGGGATCCATTTCATAAGATTCCCGAAGGACTCTCAATTGATGAGGAAGAAAAATTCATAGACTTCACGACAAGCGGCGAAACTAAAAGACAATTTAGTAATAAATCACTATTTGAATTTGGGGCAGGAGTAAGGATGATTTTTCTGAACTAAAAACAAGGATATTTCACATTCTATTACCATTCAACACCCTACCTTTGTGAAACTGGATTTTCTGCTGCGGCTTCTTTGAAGACAAAATATAAAAACAGAACTGAGAGTGGCTATTTCTAATATTAAGAATTCCTTCGAAAAACTTTGCTCTGCAAGACAGGCCCAAGGAAGTCACTAATAATTATTAAGTTTGTTTTTATTTAGTATGTTTTGATTAAGTAAGTTGTTTTACTTCAATAAGTTATTAAATATGTCGAAATGTATTGTGTTTTCTCTGCGTATGTGTGCTTTTCTTTCAGTCAATCAATTTTTTTAAATAATATTTTCTCTTGGATATTCTCGTCCCCCCCTCTAGTGTGCTCGTGCCCCCTAAGGGGGCACGCCCCACAGGTTGAGAAACGCTGCATTATTGAGTTTTTAATTTCTCATATACGAAGTATAGAAAAGGTACTGTAATTGTCAAAAATTACAAATTCGACATTTCGGGCAAATCTCCAAGTTTTAGATCCCTCGGAATTCAACAAACGCTTTTTTTTTTGGCATTATGCTGTAGATATGCCTGTGACAAAAATAACTCAAAAAGGCTTTGAGCTTGACGAATGAAATTTGGTATATGGTCTTTACATCAAATTTATAGATTTCCATCAAATTTTAAGAAAACTGCATCAGAGGGAGTCTGTTAATCCGACTGTCCGTATATAAGCTAACATAACTTCAAAACTAAAAAAGCTAGAAAGAAAATTCGGTGCATTTAGAGTGTATACATCAGTGAAATTTTAAGCGAAACCCAACAATGGCTTGACCGTTTGTTGGTATGTATTTTCAGAAGCATGTTAATGCGATAACTGAAAGAAGCAATGACTTAAATATATCAAATTTGATAAATGACTTTGTGACTACATTTGTAGTTCAGTGGCAACTTTTGAAGTCAGTCGATTGGGAAATAACCCATCTAAAACACAAATTCGATTTGCAGATACTATTTACCGCATGAAAGACTAATCGCCAAAAAGCTTGCCGGGGATCATACGTTAGATAAAGCAAAAACGCCGAATTCAAGCCACAGATTAATATTTCGTAACTATTGTACTCTGTGCTGCGCAAGACATTCTATGTCTTATTCAAGGTCTCTACAATGTTTTGAGAGGTTCGGAGAGTCATAACACCTTTATTCGAGAATATACGTGAATGTTTTGGGAAACCACTCCCACTTTTTGGAGAACGTTTAAAATATAGTGAAGAAAACTGAATATAGATACCAAGTATCTTGCTTTTCACTGATTAAGTTGAAAATTTGAAATAGATCTACAAGTTTAATTATAAATATGTAATATTCATATCATCCTTCTGGCTGTTTTTAGATATAAAACTTTAAGTTCGATTATCAGTCGGTGATGCTCAATTCTTCCTATCATTTGAGATTTCAGAGTCAACAATGACATGTTGAGTAACTTATTTCACTTTATATATTTTCACGATATCACGAAACTAGATATTGTTCAAACATCTTTCTGGGTGGGAAATGCTTTTCTTTAAATGGATGGCATAGCTTAGTTCGTTTTCAGAGTAATTTCATTTACTTATGAATTTCAATCATTGACCTTTACTTACTTAAATCATTTTCAACAATGCTTGATGAAATGAAATATTACATATTAAGAAATTGTACTATATTTATTACATATCTATTCTAATCCTTTTCATTAAAATAAAATTCAGTGTTTATTTAGGTAATTTTATAGTTTTAGATACGTGCATGCCGTAATACAATACATAATACATTCATTGTTTATAAAGTGTTTAACTATTGTAGTGATGCTACAACTGAAACAACCTTTCAGATCAAAGATTCTGAGGCTTCTTCCATCATATTTATCATTACTACAATCTTTACTTTCAAGGTTCAAATTCTAATCGGGTCACGGTGGCCTGATGTAAGACCTCGGTTTCGGAGCCGGATTGCTTCTGGTTCGACACCCGGTACCGAAATATCGTCGCGTAAGCGGGCCTGGTGCACGCATCCGCCGGAAAGCAACCATCGGGGCCAAACGCTCTACCTCTGGTGTGGACGCTCGAAGAGGGGCGTAAGCTCGCGCGTCGTCCTCGTCATTTGACCGCGGTTCAAAATAACGAAGTCCGTCTCAAATAGCCCTAATGTTGCTTTAAAACGGGACGTGAATGTAATTAACACTAAAGCTACCACGAGCGGGTCATTTGACCCGCTTCCAATGGCAATTCCAATGTATCGGTGAAATGCCGGTAGGTTTAGTGTTAAACTAAAAATAAAATCTTTTAATTTCACATTGGTGTTCCCTTATATGCTTCCTCTCAACTTTCTCTCCCTTTTCTTTTCAAGTAACTTACTTTTTGTTGCCATTTTGTAAAACTTTTTACTATCGAAACTATGACCTGTTTGAGCCAATCAAGAGGTTTGTATCTCAGATATTAAAGAACAGTGTAACCTTCCGAAATAATAAAAAAAAATTACAGAATCATATAATAGCTTTTGTTGAAGAAAAAAAAAGAGAGAGTAATTCAAAATCAGATATTCACAGTAAAAATTAGGAAAACTAGTTCTTTTCCTATTTTATTTCAGAAAGCATATCTTTGAAAGTACACTTCAATATAAATTTTATTTAAAAACTGTCACCATATTCACAAAAACATTCTTAAAAAACAGCATTAACCTAGTTTTAGCAAAGACTAAAGGATTTTATTTATTTAACCATCTACGAATGAATATGCTTTAAACGGGAAATATATTTTTATTACTGTTAAGTGTGTTCTTTTTCATCGTGGGAAAAAAGAAAACTTGAAAAGAAAATTGTTTATAATTTATATAAAGGAAGCGTCACCAAGGAATTTAAAACACGACTACGAATAAAATTCGTTTCAACATCAAATCAAAGTGTTATATTATTTGCAGTGATTATCCATTTTACGAAACATTGTTTTAAGTATTTTATTTGCTCTTCTTAAATGTATCATTTGTTTATAAAACCACAGAGGAAATGAAGCTCATACATATTTTATCATATGTACATATGTTTTGAGAAAATGGTTTCTCAAAAATGAATTGCTCTTTTATAATATTCATAAAAAGGAAGAAGCAGAATGTTTATATTTTTCACCTCGATAAATTCTACATAAAAACGAATATACGCGACAATATAATATTCTTAAGATATTGCAAGCGGCTTACGAATGAGATGTAAATCTAAGCAAAACATTTTTCAGAAAGCTGTCAATGGAAATGTAGTATACACATATTTTAACACTTCTAAAATTATTTTTAAGCTGGTTTCTGAAACAAACACTTGCAAATAAACATGGTTTTTTTAAATTTGAAATGGTTGATTTATTTGCTTTAAGTATCAAAGTTGTTATTGTAATGACAGTCACGAATTTAACAGTCACATTTTTTAGTTTTTAAAATTAGTATAAAAATGTAATTACGAGAAAAAGTTTCAAAATTATTTCCTTTTCACTGTAGAGAATATTTTTATAGCAAATACACTCTTAATTTCCATTTTAGAGATTAAGAAAAATTTTATGGTGCAACAGCTTGGTTAAAGTAAAATTAGTTTTGCTACGCATATAATCGATATTTATTTCGATATCGATCGATTTTAATCGATATAGATCAAAGTTTGAATTATGAAAATATTATATTTGCATCCTATCGTTTAGCGCAGAGTAAAAAGAAAATGAACAAGTGCATATTTAAATAAAATTATTAAGCAGTGTATTTTATAGTAAACAATGCAACAAGCAATTATAAAAAGCAAATTTTTATTATTTTCACAAAATATCTAATTGCACAAAAGAGATTTATTCCTTTTAAAAAGAAAAATCTCATTTAAAATACAACTTTATTTTCAGTTTAAGCGTTGGATTAAAAAATGTTGAGTTTTGCAAAATTAATTTCGCTACACATATAAATGATTTTTTTTTCTTCAATAAGATTAAAGTTTGAATTGAGAGAAATATTATATTTGCATTTTATGACTAAGTGCGAAGTAAATAAAACAGGCGTGTAATTCGTATCCCTGAAAATCTGCCCAATTTTGGAAAAGTGTCTTTCAGTGGCATAAACCGATAGTTGTGCCATTTTTGTACACATAATTGTACACACCTCGTCTACCAAGTTAAGAGATGCATTTAAATTTCCATACAGCATTAAAAGACAATGTATAGTATAATATATTTTTCATCCAATAAAGGCAAATTTCTGTCTTTTATAATCAGTGGTGTTGCAGCATAACATGAAACACGTGAGTTTGCTTTTTAAAGAAAGATTTTTTTTAAAAATATAACAGTGAATAGTTTAACCCTTTCGCTGTCCCTACTGTCCGCGAAAATTTCTCCCTAGCGGTCTTCTATTTTTCGCCGCATTAGAAAAAAATAAAATAAAAACTATAATAAACATTTACAAAGCATTTTAAACGATTAAAAGTTTTAAAATACAGAAGAACGCTTGAAGCGCGGTACGGCTGCCTTGCAGAAGTTTCACTTGAACGCACTAGACGTGTTACGGACGACGAAGAGGTTAATTATTTAAGTAGTTTACTTGACATTCGTTATTAAGTTGGAGAGTACCTGATAAGTGATAAAAAGTTTAGAAATGATAAAAGTTGGACATTTTAGGAAAAAAATCAGATTTCTTATCATGTGGTTTGCTTTAATTAATCGACATTGTATCTAAAAACTACTTTATGAGATATCATAGTTTGAGCCACATTCTGATGTCAATATCCGAGCTGTCAACAGTCTTGAAACTTTCTTGAAGCCGTTTGATCCTCGCCGAGATATCAAATCGCCGTGTCAAGCATTGATAGCAACAGCAGTGTAATCGAGATTCGAACAGCGATTCTCCTGTCAAAAAGTCAAGTTTCTTTCACAGAGCTAATCTCAACTTCTAATTAATTTTTGACATGCATATCTACAAAAATATCATTTTTTATTAAAATGTTTTCTTCTTATTAAATATTTGAGTTAAGAAATCCGTTAAAAGTATTAAACTTTGCAACAACAGTTTGACATACTGTAATGCAAGGATTAAAAATGGGAGAGGAAGTTTCCAGATATTTTTTTCTTCGTAAACTAAATTCTTTTCGTTTTTACTAAACTGATTAAGTCTTAAAAAATGCTAATTTCTAAAGCAAAGAGTTCGTAACTTCTTTGCTAATTAACGTCTTTGAAAATAGCGATAAAAAGATAAGAATTTTTCTTGAACAGGATGGTCTTAAGAAAATAAAAGAAGTGGTTGCTTTCATCATTTTTGCTCCGACGCAAGACATGGAGAAAAAAAAATTCTTTGAAGTTGCAACACTTTTCAAATTTTCATTACCAAATTATTTTTAAAGTAAAAATTCTATAACGAGCACTGTTATTACTCTGCGTAATGATCATAAAAATAAAATGATTTCCCTGGGGAAATCGGTTTGGAACATAAGTTTCAAGGCATTAATTCGATTTTCTTTTTAAAGAAATGCATTCGATGCTAGTTACTGAGTAGGAAACACGCAATAAAATCAAAACGCGCGGCTTGAAAATCAAGTTTTTTTCCCCTTAAGAGAGGGGATTATGAATGCAAAGTTAGATGCTGAATGCATCTGTGAATAAAAAAATTATGAAAGTTAAAATGTAAGATGAACAGATTAAATATACCATGGGAAATAAAAATTTATTCAGACAGGAAACTAATATAAGATGATCGTACTTTTTATAACATTTATTACGAAAGTTGGTAATTGGTATACGCATAACATCATTGAATACCCAATTATTTGAAAATGGAGCATCAAATATTATATATGTATGTTATATTGGCAATTGCGTGGCTGAATAGAAGAAACTTTTGAAACTATCAAACTTTGCATGATTTCTTCCGGGAATCATATGTACAAAAAATGATTTGGATTGGATTTTTATGGCACAAGAGCCAGAGTTAGCTATGCTGCGTACAAAAACCGATGCACTTGTATGGCCATGTAAACGGAGTTCATTTTTATCACTGTACAAAAAACGATGATAAAACTGACCTCCGTTTACATGGCCATACAAGTGCAGAAGAGCAAAATAACCCGAAAGTTTCCCCTTCAGTGATTTTACTATGAGATTTTGATAGGGATTATTTAACCAGTGTAGTCTTATAAAAGGGAAATTTAGGTATCTTTAATAAAATGTTGTAAACAATAAGGATTTTTATCTCTTGACTTGGAACGTGGGAAAATGCTGAAGTGAGAAGTTTTATAGAGCGCATGTTTAATTATATAATAAGGTGGGAATTCTTGAAAATCATTAAATAAAAGAATATATTAGAATGAAGATAATATTGGCTAAATTATGAGGAAAATTTGGAAATTACGATTTAAATTAGATTTAAAACTATCATTACATATATATTATTTTATACGTGCATGCATTTCTCTCTTCTGAATTTTTCTAACAATACAATCCAAAAATATGCAAGAACCTGATATACTTTGTGTTGCTACTTATACTCTTTAATGGCATGTTTTGTTTATCTCTACTAAACAATTAATAAGATGAAACTAATTAAAATAAAGTAAATTAATTTGGTTCACATGCTTCATTTTTTTATTTCATCTACATTTTAGAGTGGACAAAATATAAATAAAGTGCTTAACCTCGGCTCATCAGAAATTTCGACGTTTATTACATTTTGAATGTGCTATATAGTTGTTTCGTTAAATAGCAAATTATGTAAGAAGGCATGCTGCAATTTATGGGCATAAGATTTAGGTCACGCCAAACATAATTAATTACTTTATTTTTTCCCAAGAAATAAAAAAAGGTATATATATAACAGATATAAAAATCTAATTTATATAAATATAAAAAAATGACCACAGATTATTAATTCCAGGTTTGAAATCAATAAATGCAAGGAAATACAATGAGTCAAGTTTATTGCTATAAGAAACAAATAGTCATAGTTTTAGGATTCATTCTCACATTTTGATTTAAAGCAGTCCTACGAGAAAACTACTCGACGCGAACCAAAACTGGAATAATGATTTCATACTCAAGTAAAGGATTAAAATCAATTATAAGTAGAGCATATCGTCATTGTTGTATCAAATTTTCTTATATAAAAACCATATACAACAAAACATACGAAAATCTGACATAAACAGCTAGAACCACTAACTAGAAATGTCATTTTATAACAAGACGTTATATTACATATTTGACATATATATACGGCAATTTGAGATCACATGCAGCTAATTCTTATAAATTCTTTGCATAAATTAAATGCTTTGATCAATTTTAAATTAGATGTTTTAATATAGAGTAAAAATAGGGGAACTTATTCTCCAAACAAATATTTGTGAACATGCCATTCCTTTCAACCTAGCATTTGCTGTTCTAATGGGTTAAATGGGTCACACTGTTAGGTTTGTTAGCATCCTTCAGACCTCATATACCGATGTGCCTATGCAGCCATTGAAGACCTCATGTACCTATGTGCCTATGCAGTGATTCAAGACCTCATGTACCGATGTGTCTATGCATTGATTCAAGACATATGTGCATAGGCACATGTGCATAGACATATGTGCATATGTGCATAGACAGATGTGCATATGCAGTGATTGAAGACCTCTTATACCGATGTGCATATGCAGTGATTGAAGACCTCTTATACCGATGTGCATATGCAGTGATTGAAGACCTCTTATACCGATGTGCAAGTAGATTGAACTTGATTGTTCTATACCTCCGAACATTATTACTTGGAGAAAAGCACATTTACTTGAGAATTGAATATTTTAAATAAATTCATTTCATATTATTTGTGTTTGTGTCCGCATGCGTGTGTGTTTATGTGCTTTTGTTTGCGTGCATGTGCGCGCGTTTTTGTGTCTGTGTGGATGAGAAAACAACTTATGCAACTTTTATTTCTGAAAATATTCAAACAGTATGGATTATAAATATGTATACTATCTCCTGCAATATTTTTTCTAAGCACTACCTAAACACCTATAGATAATGCAGTGATTGAATTATCTTTTAACCTAGTTTTTTTCCTGTGACTTTTTATAATCACATTTTAAGGTTTATTACGAATACTAAATATTTGAGATAATTACTTTCTTAATTGGAAGATATTACCTTAAACAGTAAGATAATAGTCTTGACTACAACTGGTAAAGAAGCGAAATTATTTCGAAGGTTAAAAAATTCTTTTAACAATTAGATTAATGTTTTTAAGTCTCCCGAATTTCAGGCAAAAGTTTAAATCCGTAAATGCAATTAAATTTTTTTTGACGCAATATCGATTTCCTAGGAGTACAACAATAGAAAAGTCAGACAAAGATTTAGTAATTAATGAACAATGCGATTCATTTAAGCTAATTCGTGAAATATTTTAATTAGTTCCGTCTGAGATCATTAAATACAAATTTATCACGATTTTTTGTGAAACAAAAGATAAAACCAATTACCTTAACGATTTATTGTACTTGAACTTCTGTTTTTACTTTTGCATATCAGCTATATAATTCTATGTAAATGAAAGAAAGGAGTACAGTGAGAAAAATTCAGAATGGCATGTATATTATTTTATTGGATTGTTCGGAAAGTAATTTCGTTTTTTCCCGACAGACGATTTAATTGTATTTTTTTGCACCCAACTTCACATTTAAGCCGTATAATTTTTATATGCATTGAGAGCTCATATAGCAAGGCTTGTGTGTGAAAAATTCCAATTAATTCTGCGCAGTAGTTTTTGGTTGGTGCCCTTTTAAATATGGAGAGCGATAAGCAGCATTTCCTACATATCTTACTGTTTTACTAGAAAAAGGGTAAAAATGCTGTTCAAGCCAGAAAGAAATGGACCGATGTGTATGGAGAAGGTGTGTTGACAGTACGCCAGTGCCAGAACTGGTTCGCTAAATTTTTTAGACGGTAAAACCTTCACCTCAAATGAGGAAGTCAAAAACCACCTCGATCCGTTTTTTGGCAGCAAAGACCAAAAATTTTATGAGCGTGGAATGATGCTACTACGAGAAAGATGGCAAAAGGTGTTGGACGAGAACGGCCAATATATAATTTAATAAAGTATTTGTTTATTATACGAAAACTGTCTTTCATTTCCACAAAAAAAAATGAAATTACTTTTCGAACAACCCAATATAAAAAGAACTGTGCATTATTCATTTATGTGAATAGAGATTATAAAACTATCAAAACTTCACTAATAACCTTGTACTAAAGTAAATTTATTTCAAGTTATTTGAGAAACAGAAGAGAAAAATTAGCTGCACATCTATGACCCTTTACTTTTAGTTTTAAGCGAGCAATTTAATTTCATATGGTTAAAGGGGGAAAAAATACGGAAAAGAACTTAAACCAATATTGTGTACCTATCAAAAAGCAATCCAAGATTCATTTATGAAATTAAAGATTATAAGGCTCTCAAAATATAATTCAAGAACTATTTACTGGAAAACCGAAATTCCTAAACTAAGATTATTTTAAATTCAGCAAAAAAGATTTATATTATTTCTTCTTTTATAAATTTTTCAGAGACAAAATCCCGACCTTAAAACCACATAACAACGGTCTTCCTAGATTAAAGAAAATATCGATTAAAATTGCACACTTTCTATCCTAACATTAAATTGATAGGACTGAAAGGATATAGGATATCGATTTAATTATAAATCAGAACATAATGCTCTTCTTAGAATATATGAATTCAATTTCTTACGGCAAAATTAATGATGGAAAAATGCACTGAATGGCTCATTAACATTTTTATTTCATTCATCGGCTTTGTATGTGTGTCTTTAACCTACTGAAATAGATTCCTTGGGTTAGCTCGTCTAGCTATTAATATTTAAGCTAATGTGGATTGAAACATATATTGATGATCGTTCTGACAGATAATCGGTGGGAAAATCAAGGTCAAACCCAAGTCATGGGCATCGGAGCAAAACTGAACTAAAAATAAAATCTGAATGAGTTGAGTTACTGTATAGCGATTCACTGTCTAGCGTTTATAAAGCCATTTTGTGGACTTGTCTTCTATCGCAGATTTTTAGCAGAGAAAATGTTACTCTGTCCCAATTACTCTGGAAACCTAAAGATTTCCAGAGTAATCGGGATATATAAATGTTTCTTGAGAGACAATCAAAATTCACTAAAGAATAGTTAATTTTCATCCTTTAAATATATCTTAATAATGAAAGTAAGAAGTAGTATAAGATTTTTCGAACATCTTATATGCCTTTTATTAGAAAATGCTCACCATTCATGACAAGAAAAAAAAATATTTATCATTGATTTCTTCGAAAACTATCAAAAAGAGAAACATTCTTTTAAAACTTTGGTTTTATCATGTAATCTTCACGAAAAGAACGCAATAACCTGAAAAACATGTTAGGTTCTTTTAAAGTTATTTCTAACGATTGAAGTGCTTTGTTTTTGAATTGTCTTTTAGATTAAAATAGTCACGACAGAATAAAAATCAATCGAATTTTTTCAGAGTATGGCAGCAGAGACCTGATTCGCAATAATCAGTCAACTCATGTTAATGTCAACATGTACGATCTAGAGAATTCGATTGAGAAAGAGATAGATTTCGGCACATTGATTTCTGAAATTTCTGCCTTTACATCTATGATTTCCTTGGAAGCTTTGATCTGTTATAATTATTTTTGAAACTTTTACTCAGAGCTCAATGTGCATAGATTAAAAGTCTAACTGAAACTAAAATTTGAATTGTTATAAGATTTTTCTTGGGTATAAATCGATTTCATAAATTTGTCTTCAAACATTATCAGCAGAGCAAATGTTTTCAAAAAATAAAGAGATTTTTAGATAGATCAGTGTTTTGTAGGAAAATAGTTAACATTGTCTAAAGCATAATTCTTTATTATAAATTGATTCTAATTATATATAAATCTTTGAATTCCATCACATAAATTATCCGATAAAGATTTCTTATTTTCATTTTTAGTAACGTCTGGGTAATAATTTTCATGTTTTTAAGGCTTAAAATTTCAGTTGAGTCGCCATCTAAAACAATATTCAGATATCTATCTTTAAAACCCTCCAACTACCAATTTCACAGACATTCCAGGCTTTCCGATATTCAGTTCTATAATCCAAGATCTGAACTGAATGGGTGATGAAGTAGAAGGTCAAAAGCGCATTGGTAAAAAAAAAAAATGTCGTCGTTCAATCTTGTTTTGTGTAGGAAAAACTTGTATACTGTTTTTTTTATCTCTTTTTTAAGACAGACGATATAATAAAGGCTAGAATATCATCTAACTGGATTTTTTCTATTTGCTTAATACTAAGGGCATTTAATGAATTAAATAATTTTAAAGAATAATTTTCTATTTCCCTAACATTGTTTTCGGGAATTTGATTGCGAGAAATTCTTATGGGGTCAATCGCGTAAAAGAACGCTTCGATGTACTTCAATTAAAATCTAAATCTTTCACAGTCGAAAGTTTGAAATCCATCTCCCATTATCAAACTGGAATGTGCGATATAAATTTGAAACAAATTATCAGCTTACATTTGATATACTGAGTTAGCTTCACTCTCAAATTAGGAATTTATTCTTCTCATTTATGAGTTTTTGAAACGAAATCGAAAAGATATTAAGTGTTGCTTATTTGAATGTCAGTTAACAAACTTAATTTGTCTCTTTGTAAGCTAATTTACTAACAACTTATATCAGGGTTTCTTAAGTGGATCACGGCAAGATCTTGAATATATATCCAACTTTCCACCATTTGCAAAACTGTGATGTGGATTTAAAACAGTCATCAAGCTATAGAAAAGTTTTTGATACTATTGAATAGAATAGAAATTAGAAATATTTTTAGATGTCTTTTATGCCAGTTTTCTAATTTCCTAATATTGCTTTGGGAGAATTTGATTGCGAAAAATTCTTATGGGGTCAATCGAGTAGAAAATCTGAATCGCATGTTGTCTATCACTATCGAAAGCTTTCGGTCCATCTTCCATTATCAGGCTGGAAGGTGAGCAATCAATCCGAACAAATTAGCACCTTGCACTTGCTATACCGAGTTAATCTCACTCTCGTTTTAAGAATTTATTCCTCTCATTTATGCGATTTTAAAACGAAATCGAAAAGGTATAACGTAGTATTGAACGTATTGAAACATCATTTCACTAACTTTATGTGTCTCTTTGTAAGTCAACTCGCTTACACCACTAATTTTACATCACTGGATTTTTTATGAGGTTTGACAGCTGATAGCTTGAAGGTTGTTTGAAGTCAAAGGTCAATGCCAACAAGCCCACAAGCATTGAAGGAGGAAATTCAACGCTGCATCAAAGCAATTCATCTACATTTATGCAAAATGGTCATGGAAAATTTCAACAAAAGATAGCATATGTGCCGTCAAAGCTGTGGAGGCCATTTACCCTATGCGTTATTCCTATGTACTTTACGATTCAATGAAAATATAACAATTTAAAGAAAAAAACTGTTTTCTATTTAATTCAAATCTCGCTTTAACTATCTTGTTCTAGCGTGTACCGCTCCATTTTTACTAACCCTAAGCTATCAGCTGTCAAAGCGTTTTTAATAGGGTTGCCAACTTTTTACTGCACGAATGGTGGTATATTTAAATCTTGAATTTATTTTTGAACTCTCTTTATATTGTGCCAAAATTTTGTGTGGCAGTTATGTATCATCGATGACAACACATAACTTTAATAATTTCAGTATTTGCCAGTTAGTTAAAGCCTGAACAGTTTGCAATTTTTAGTATTTGATTAGATGACATATTCCATTTCAGAAATGTACACCTTTGATGATTAAATCAAGAATCCATAGAATACTTGAGGTTATTGTAGATTTTATGCAGTTAAATAAATTTGCGAAGTTAAATAATTGAATAAATTGATTTCAACTTATCAGAAGTAAGGCAAATTCAAATCTTGCTTTAATTTTGAACACCCTTTAGAAATGATTTAGAGAACAAGAATTATAAATACTTGTTGTAAAATAGAATTTAATAATATTTAATCTATTATTCATAAAAGTTCATTCATAGTCCAAAAAATCTCTTTCTAAAAGAATATGTGGTGTTCATCTCTGAAAAAATTCACCCGCTGAGAATGAAGTGGGTCGCTACAGATTCGATTTCAAAGAAATAGGCCGCAGTGCTTAAAAATGTGAGACCCCCTGGCATGTATCGATATCTTTTTGATTGAAATAAGAAAAAGATTACCTGGAAGAGAAAAAAAAATCCCGTGATTTGAATATTACATGGCAATGAGTCACATCTCTACTGAGAATATTCCTTGATGCTGCATTTTTTATGCAGAATGATGCGTTTGAATTAAGTTTTGTGTACAAAGAAGTATTTTGAATTCCCTTTGAAGTGAAAATACTTCTAAAGGTCTTCTATGTTAATAAAACAATTTTGATATTAATAACTGAAGTCGACTTAAGATAACTAACAGAAAATTTAGAAAATTATTAAAAAGAAAAATGATAATTGTCGTTCTTCGGGGAAAAATACATAATTTCTATATTTTATAAAATGACAAGATACAAATGCTATTATTCCTTGTTTCCTCTTGGAAACGTAAAAACGGTCTAGAAATATAACAAACGATACACACAATGTCTCAGAATGAAATGAGTGTTAAAAATTAAGGTAGGAAACATTACTATGACAAATGAAATACCATAATTTAGATTCGTATAATTATAACAAAATGAAATATTTTTTGAAATTTTGATTTTACTAACTGGATTTCACATTATAAGTATATAAACTGAAATCATTTAATATATCATGAAAATTCTATCCAAAAGTTTTATTTACTTTTTTAATTTTCAAAACCTTTTCATTTTATATTTATCATATATTTATTTTATACAATTAATTATACATATTTCAAAAAGTACAAAAAAAACCATATGTGATCTATACAGTTGAATTTCATCGAAAAGTTTTTGTAAAAGTTATCGCTGAAGAATAGACTCATGCAGCCATAATCTTTAATGTGCGCGTAGTTGGTGCTATTCATAGAAATTACAGTACTTTGCGTACAGTGTTTTACAATATAAATGCAACTACAAAACAAACTCATAAAAATAATATTTTTAGGTCATATTATGTGATCTTTGTAGATTTGAAAATAGTGTATAGAATTATGGCGTATGTATCAAGAAAATTAGCTTTTCAGCTATTTTTTTTTGTTGTTGTTTTACTTGCTAGCAATTAATATTGAAAAATGTAAGAAAAAATTCATTATTTAGATATAAACCTTATAATAATAAAAATCAAATAATTAATGCTACATAAGAATTTTTTAGGCTCTGAAAAGAAAAAAAAGAAGCATAAGCTTATCTACCTATTTTTGTTTCCAATGCATTGATTGTTAATATAATCGTTACATTGACAGCGCTGCTAAAATAGCTTATGAATAAATTTGTATTTGCAAATTATCATAAAAAAAACAACATCAGTTAATTACATTGCATTTATGTATTTTATGCAAGATAAATTAAAGATTGAAGATTTCATGACGTTGAAAAATATCACAATGCGAGATATTTGAAAAGATCAAAATTTTGC
The DNA here is from genome assembly GCA_026543865.1 of Argiope aurantia. Taxonomy (NCBI): domain Eukaryota; kingdom Metazoa; phylum Arthropoda; class Arachnida; order Araneae; family Araneidae; genus Argiope; species Argiope aurantia. The sequence goes on from JAPMOR010083409.1 coordinate 308,413, forward strand.
TCTCGACATGATACAAAATACTTGATACTCAACAAAACTCAAAATCTTCCCATTCACTTTCTTCTCTATACATTTCCTGAAAACATCTGCCCACATAAATTTCTTTTCTGTGCCCACTTCTAATTCTTTTATGCAACTCAGAATTCAAAACGGATGCATTGGAAAGCTTAGAGTACTTCAAATTAAAATGTGAGCGCGCAGCTCATTCCACTTTTAAGCAACTCATAAAAAATTTTACTGTCTTTTATGTATAGTTCTCAAGTGCATCAACTTGAATTGTTTGTCGGAACTCGAAGCTCATACTAGAAGTTAAAAAAAAAAAGAAAATACACATCAAGAAATAAACAAAAAGTAAATACTTACGGACTAAGATGGAAACGCGCAAGTAATGCATTTTCTTTATACGAAATTATGTATACGTTCAACATTAGCCTCGGACGGCACTTAAGGGATCCAATGTATCCTAAGTACAATGCGCTCTTTGACAAAGAGGTAGGCTAGCCTCAGTATTTTAAAATTCAGATAAAGTGCTTCCCCTTTTTCTTTTAGAATTAAAGTTTCCGATCCATTCTTTCTTTTTTGGAGCTTAAACTTTTATTACTGAAATTATGACTGAATGTAAAATATTTCAGTTTCTTTGTCAAAATGAATAAATTTATTTGTAAAATAAAAAAAGGGAAACTCATCTCTGTTTAGTTGGATTTGAAGTCAATTCGTTGTGTATGCTGCAGGTAAGAGCATTTCTTCAAATATATTTCCACTCGATTTAGCAGGAAAATAATATTTTATGCATACTAAAAGGAGGGAAGATTTTTGCTTTCTATGGTTGGATATAAAGCATTTACAAATATTAAAACGTATACATTCTTAAAAGAGATAAAACGATTCTACTCCTAGAAAAAATTAGTTAAAAATATCTAAATAATTATTCCATTTTCGAAAAATATTCTAATATATTGAAGAAGGATTTAAAGCCATTTAATTTGTATAAATATGTTACAAAATTTGTAGATGCATCATTTTAAGTTTCAGAAAGAAAAGACGTAGCAAAAGATATAAATTTACTTTTAAGTTTATTTTTGACAATTTCTGTAGATCGAAAATCTTTCTACTAAGATTTCCAATAAAATGGATTTTTTTTTAAAATTATAAATCGCGTAGGTTGATAAAAAAAAAGATAAATTTTCAGGAATTAAATTTCTCATTACTCAATGAAAAATATTTTATAGAATAAAATAATAAATCACATAAAAGCGGCCTAAAATGTGATTGCTAAACAACGGTTTTTTTTTCATATCAAAACGTTATTTTTTAGCGTTTTGTCATTGCTTTTTTAAAAATATAGCCGATAAACTATTATTAATCTGCTACATATGAAGTTATGAGCTTTAAATATTATAAATGTTTGTTTATTGAATAGTAGATTAAACTATAATTTGTATTAATCAGATGTCATAAGAGTTAAACTTTGATATTTCCAATAAAGAACAGGAAACTCAATGAACCCATCAATTCAGGGCCCTGCTATATTACTGATTAAAGGCACAAATTATTTGTGCTTCAAGAGCCAAATATTCGATCTTAAGGTGTAATAATACGTAGACTCCAAGGAATGAAACGGATAATATTCTAGCCTTTTTTTAAGGGAAAGATCATTCGAATAAAAATGTCACGTAGAGCATAAACGTAATGGCGATAAATTTGCAACTTTACATTCTTGCTATTTGGAAACTGAATGTTCGATTAATCTTTTAGATGTAGTATTTATCTCCCAAGTTCCACAATGGAAAGAAAATATGAATTATAAGGGTAAATTTGTATGAACATTAGGCAAAAACGAAAAAGTCTGATATTTTAAGCAAATTAAGGAAATAAATTTTAAAAACAAGAATTTAAATAAACATATCTTTATGGTCTGAGTAGAAAAATGTAGTTTTAAATTTCAAATACCACAATCCTTCAAAAGTCACGCTGAAGGGTTACAGAGTGGTAAAAGAGCATATCAATTTAATGCTTGTAGTCTTTATTGTGTTAGATATGCTAAACATCAGATATAGAAATATTAACTATTTTTAGATATATCAGTACTTGTTTCTCAAAAAAATTCTTATCTTCATTTCCACACTACGATATATGATACCACGCTTTAAAATATATGAATATTATTTTTTATAAATTAAAATATTAAAAGAAAACGGTACAAATAATCGCATAAAATTCAATTAGAGATCCGTACTAACAAAAGTAATTTCTTGCGTTAATTGATTGAGATAATATTTAACAATGATTACTTACAGAAATATAACACGTAAATAAATTTTATTCAATTTTAAAATATTTTTTAAAACAATACTGCAAAGATTTTATAGAAATTTCTTAAGATTCACTCGATATAATCGTTATTAATAAATTTGAATTTGTTTCAAACAGTGTAACTACCTCCTTTCCAAATGTTGAGGCTTTGATAAAAATAAGGCCTTTTATTGAGGCAACAAAAATCCAAATATCGTCCAATTCGAAGCCTAACAAGAATGGATGGGCCACTAAGAAGAAATTCCCCAAAATATAAAATCGAAGATCGGCAACTGGTCTATTCGCGCTAAGTTTCTTTGGAATGTCAGATAGTAAAATCACAACAGATCGAAAGATCTACCACAACACGCTTAACTGCTAACAAGTCCTCAATCCCACCGGCAGTTGAATTAAACTTACTCAACTTCTCTTTCAATTGTATTAAAACCTGGAACGAAATTGTCAGTGAAATCGAAGCTCCTCGATTCAAAAGGATCAGGCATTTTAAGAAAGTTTTAAAATATTTGTGCCTGTGCGTTCAATAAAATGTTTGATTAGTTCGCCACTTTTCTTATTGGATGGATCTTAATATTACGTTTTCGATTTTTAATAACATTTTTATCACTTCGACTTTATTCTTTTGGTTGATCATTTTTTGAAATTTAAAGAATTTTTTGTCTTAAATAATTCGCGTTTTATATATAACTGTATAATAATAAATATTTAATTATTTTTATAATTAGTTTATTATGTTGCTTTATTATTTCTTTGCAACGAGGGTGGGCTTTTTATGGGGGGGAAGGAGGGGGTCTGTCATCTTCATCGTACATGCAACTTTGATATCTCATCTTGCTTCTCATTTTCTCAGGCCTAATATTCCACCAGACAGCTTATTATTATCTTTAATTTTTTCATTTGCAGATACGTCTAGGTCAGTTTCAAAGTTCTACATCAAACTCATTAAGGATATTTTCAATACTGAATTTGTCAATATGAAAATTAGTAAATTCTTCAATCAATAAATCCAGGTTTCTTTTAAATTCCAAGATTTTGATATCAGAGTTTTAAATTATAAGACTTTTCACAAAAAAGCATTTAATGAAGGCTGTTTTTTGCAGAGTTTATCAATGCTTGAGTACTGAATAAACACGAGTCCGACAATCAAGAGTGGAATGACTTCCTTAGCAATCAGCCATCCAAGGCTCTGGTCAAGATAAGACTTTTTTACTGCAACCGGCAGGCGCTTAATGAAAAGTTACTTTTACAGATTTAGTCAAAGTTTAAGTATTGAACAAATCTGATAAGGCAATCAAGAGTGGAACAACTTAGCCATTCGGTAATCGTTAAGCACTAAAACTTTTTACTAAAAAATGCACTTGAATGAATTATAAGTTTATAATATTAGAGGAATTATGAATTATCTTTCAATTAGAATCACTATGAATGGAGTAATATATAAACAAGTACCCCGAAATTGAAATTTCAACTCAGTGATTTTTCATAAAACTGAGAATTAATTTGCTGCTTACTTTGAACTCTGTGTGACTATTTTCTTCTCTTTTTAACTCTGTATTTGTCTACTATTAGATTCCTTTTATTGTGTATGAACCTATATCTTGTATTCTATACAAATATATTTTCTGTTCTTGATTTTTCTAAAATAATAAATTTTCCTATTACGCAACATTGTGTTAAATGTGGGTACGACCCTGGCAATTTTACATAATAGTGAGCTGAAATGCATATTGAAATTTGTTATGCTATTTTGAAGCAACACAAGCAACCTAAAGAATATGTCAAAAAACAAATATAAATTTTTCTAAACAATCACTTTATCAGATCACAGTTTGGTAGAAACTGATTTTTCAAAACTTTTCTTAAAATTTCCTACCTGAAAGTGAGTTTTATTATTCTCACTTTCCATCGAGATACATTTTTTATCACTTTTTGATAAGTTCACTTTTTTTTTTCATCTAGTTATGCTTACTTTTTGCTGCTGACTTTAAAACTTTTTTTTCTTTAAAAATAGGCCAACAATTGCTGTATCAATAACACAATTCTGTCACTCTTTGACTGCCTTTCAAAAGAAAACTTGATATAAAAAAAGGGGGAAAAAAAGAGAAGAATATAAATGGAAAATATTTATTTTTTCAAATATATACATTATAAAAATTGCACAAGAAAGCATAAATTCGAGAGATAATGTGTGGATCATGCCAATAACACTGAAAAGATATTATTTCATAGTCATATTGGGTTATTTGAAGTCATATTTAACGACTGAAATGCTTTATTTTTGCTTTATATGATTAAAATAGTCACGATAGAATAAAAATCAATCGTACTTTCAGCGACATTTTTGTAGTGACCCAATTCCCAATAATCAGTCAAGGAATGTCAATGTTAACAGCGAACGACCTACAGGAGGTAATCAATGATACATTGTTTTCACAAAGTTTAGCTATCACAACTATGGCTTTCTTGGAAATTTTTCCCTACTATAATGCTTTTGATTTTGCAGAAACTTATTCCTAAATGTATGCATAATATCAAACAAAAAGTAAAAAATTGTTGAAAAATTTGCTTTATTGTTGTAAAGCAAGATATTGTTATAAAGCAATATCTTTATTGTTGTAAAGCAAATAATATTTCAGATCTATAAAAATGACAATGGCATGTAAGGCACGGACAAATATTCAAACTCTGGAAAATAGTTTGAAGAAAAATGTATTGGAAAAAGTTTAAAAAGAATATTTATGAAATAATACAATTATTTTGGTTAAAAGATTCTAATGTAATAAGACAATAAAATGATATTTCTGTTCACGAAGCAAAAGTTTTTTAACGCCATCTATTGGGTTGTTCGGAAAGTAATTTAGTTTTTTTTGTGTGTGTGGAAATGAAAGACAGTTTTCGTATAATAAACAAATACTTTATTAAATTATATATTGGCCGTTCTGCTTCAACACCTTTTGCCATCTTTCTGGTAGTAGCATCATTCCACGCTCATAAAATTTTTGGTCTTTGCTGCCAAAAAACGGATCGAGGTGGTTTTTGACTTCCTCATTTGAGGTGAAGGCTTTACCGTCTAAAACATTTAGCGAACCAGTTCTGGCACTGGCGTACTGTCAACACACCTTCTCCATACACATCGGTCCATTTCTTTCTGGCTTGAACAGCATTTTTACCTTTTCTGTAGTAAAACAGTAAGATATGTCGAAAATGCTGCTTATCGCTCTCCATATTTAAAAGGGCACCAACCGAAAACTACTGCGTAGAATTAATTGGAATTTTTCACACACAAGCCTTGCTATATGAGCTCTCAAAGCATATAAAAATTATACGCCTTAAATGTGAAGTTGGGTGCAAAAAAATACAATTAAATCGTCTGTCGGGAAAAACGAAATTACTTTCCGAACAACCCAATAGTTTTAGATATGTTTTTACCTGTTTTCAACAATCAATTACTTTTCTTTGCTTTGAATTTTAATTTTTTTTACATTAAGGCCAATCTTGTGCATTAAATTTAGAATTCAAAGTATTAATAAAATCTAAAACGATCTTTAGATAACAAAAAAGACGAAATAGTTAACATAAAGAAATATGTAAAAGGATTAATGGGGCAAAATAGAAATTTTCCCCATTAATATTTTTTAGTCTGATTTATGACATGCATTTTTCTGCAATAAATTACTGAAAAAGAATTGTACATACTATAATGTTATGATACGCAAAATGAAGAAAAAAGGACATACATTTTTGAGAAATAAAATTTATTACTGTACCCAATATGACAAAATGTTCAAAGAAATTCTTTGAAAAATGTATTTTTTTTAAGCTGATATAACTTGAATTTATATGATTTGAAAAAGACATTTTTTAAGGAGATTTCTTTGTGCCTTTTGTATATTTAATCAAAATGCCGAATATGTGGCAGAGCTCTAATAATTAGATTTTATTTTAAAAGCAATTTTTGTTTAAAGGAATGGTTAAAGAATGTGTTGTCATATAGCAACAAAAGTAAACAGGATTTGAATAACATTTTATCAAAAAGCAGTCTTCTTCAAACAGACGTCCTTGAAACACTCCATGTGTCTTAAGTTTTGATGAAATTTCATAAAATTTAAAATAAGGTATTTTAGACCCTAAAATAAACTTGGACATCCGCTTTAGGTAGAGAATCCACTTCTCCAAATAAAAAAAAAAACAGTTTGAGCTTTAAAAAGCACAAAATTTTAATGGAAATTTTGCAAGCACGCATAAAAATACTTTCTGTTCATAAAGTTTTAAATAAAATAAAATGTATATTTACTCAAAACATATTTTAAATAGTTGTCAAGATTTAAAAAATAGATTGTAAAGAGGATTTTGGGGATTTTTAACAACAGTCTAATTTTTTAAACGAATAAATGATTCAATAAAAAAAGATATTACAAATTTTTAAGTTTATTAAAAGGTAGAAATTTCTTTAATTTTCTAACCTTCATTCTTTAATTTTTAACTCATTTATGTAAATGTTATAGAAATTTGAAATTATTTTTTTTTCTCAAATTCTCTATCACTGGTATGTGATCAAAATTTAATTTATTTAAATGAATAATTGATAATTAAGTTCCAAAAATATTACAAAATTGTATTAATGTTAAGGACACACAAGGGTGCAAAATTTCATATCTCCAAAACATTAGTAAGGCAAAAAATTCGATTACAAAATTCCATCCACACGAACATGAAATAATTCGTTCTGAATAAATGCGTTTAAAAGATGCTTCTTTAAAGGGATATTAGAAAAGATATTAATATGGTTACAACATTTGTAATTAAAATTTCCTAAATCTGAGTATTTTCCACGAAAGGTGTATAAAGTCACCATCCCCTTAAAAAAGAACAAGAGCGGAAAGCTAAGATTTGCTTTCATTTGTGCTACCAATACGAAAAGAGAATACATACAAATTTTAAAAAATATTACTTTCCATTTAATCAAGTCTAATTGCTAAAACATTCTTCCAAATGGTATCTTCAACTAATGATACTGTTCAAATCGCGAGATATTACTATTCAAATCTGAAAAACGTGATTATTTGTTGACAGTCTGCTGCATTACTTATGTTTATTTCATATATGAGAGATGAAAGATAAATAAAGTAATCAATAACGCCAGACAATAAAATTAAAAGAAATTAATTCGATTGAAATGTATACCACCATTTGCTTTCCTAATATCGACTACTAGAGAATGCCTAGTTGAAATGAGTAGTACGATTGATGGAAATATTCAGTATCAAAAATCAATAAGAGGAAACGAGTCTACTTCTTCCGAAATGTCATCAAAAATACATGGTACTTTGAGTAGGTTACCTTGGATAGCAGAGTTATTACTATTAGTGTGTAACTGACCTAGACATGGGTCATCAATAAACCGTGACCACATTCCAAATTGCTCATTTTTTAATAAAATATTACCGCTTGCCTAGCGGCTAAAACCACAGTGACCCAGGGAAATCGAAATTGTGTTTCAAACGTTTTCAGGAATAACCTAAGCTATTGGGTAAAGATATTTATGTTCCAAATAAGTGCTTACGAATGTTGAAAATTTCATTTTGAATTTTACCTTTATTTTTTGGTTGAATACGATGAGAATGGATGATAATTCGATGACTTTTTTTTAAATTCATTTTCATCATTTAGAAGAAATTTAAATACAGAACTGTTATTTGAAATAACAGTAAGGTGATTCAGTAATGTAAGTTAGTATATTTCTTTCAGTTACTGTTACTGAAAAGGTTCTGCTGAAAAACATGAGCGAACAGTTTTGGACAGGAACTATAACAGGAAAACATGATTTTTTTAAAATTTCATGGATACCTTTTTATTTAGATTAGAGCACTGTTCTTAGGCTCAGTTTCATTATTAATAGCAGATGAAACATGATCTGCGTTGATGCCAGTTTATGTTTGATTCATTTTATGATATGAAAACATTTCTTTCAATTAAAATATTCGCGACTTAGAAAACATACTTAATACAATCAGTATTTCAATCATTGTGCTGAAAGACTCCTAATACCATGTGAAGTTGAAATTTTATTTTCTCTCAGATAAATTGGGTAATTTAGGAATCCAGATAAATTTTTAAAAAAATATCAATTTCAAAAGCTAACAAAAATATAGATTGGTAAAAAAATCGGTTTGCATGGAAATGCAAGTTTATATCTGAAACACGTTTAAAAAAGATAAACAATTTTTATGTTCTCTCATTTCACTTGAAATGCCTTCTTTAACCCTTTAAAGGGCCGTTTTTTTCTAGTCATATGTTTAAATATTTTTAGGCTTGAAATTAGAATAAAAAAAGGGATTCATTTAGCTTATTAGATAAATTTAATTTGATTAATTAATTAATTTTATTAATTCATAATTAAGTAGAAAATAAAGACACATTTTGTATGAGAAAGAACTGAAGCATTTAAGTTTGTCTTTCTAAAATAATTTGTCAGAACTTCTGCCAACCTGCATATTTCATACAAATATTGATAAATTTGGTGGGAAGCATACCTCCCACGGCCTTAGAAAGGGTTAATATACCCTCTACTTCCACAGAAATGTTCTTCGTGATGATTACTTTCAAAACAGGACTAATGTGAATAAAATTAGTTCCGAATTTGATATAAAAGTTATGCTACTTTTTAAATTTTAACTAGCTAACCACACAGGAAAATAATTTCAAGTACGAAATTTTTAAACTTTTCTTATGTGAACAGATACTTTTTTATAAAATTGATATAGCCTCATTTCAAGTTCAAATTCGAATAGCGCCGTGTCTTTTATATCTGTTTGCACGGCATGAAAAGCGGAACCGAACTTGACATGCTGGAACCCGATTTTATGTTTCGTATTTTGCTACTGATATATTTCTCTTTGAAAAGCCAGACATGAAGCTGAAGTCAGAGAAAAATGGCGAGAAGATAAACATGACAAAATTAGAAAAAAAAACATTTATTGAAGCAAGAAGCATATGCATCAAAAAATATCAAATGGTTTTCATTCGCGTCGGAGTTATTGCCTCTGGAAGTTTCCTTTCAAACTCGAGCAGAAAGATTTCTTACTGTATCTTTGAACACGCTACATTCCTCTGTTATAATTATATGAGAGACTAATTGCCATCAGAGAGCGGTTCAAGAAGAATGTTGCTACTATTAATAAAATTCATTACTACATCATAGCAAAATAATATTTTATCATCTTCTTGATTTATAAGTTTTGCTATTTTTATTTGTGTTGAATGTGAAGACGTGGATTGTTGCAGTGAAGTATGTTTCATCTGAAAATAGAGTTAGTTCTATTGTACACGTAAACTCAAACAATGTCTCGTGCTACTTTTATTATGTAGGAACACTATTATTTTTTGGAGTAAATATCATGCTGAGAATCAAGATATTCTTAAGTTCAATACAGTTTGCATTTATTTAAAGACACACCAACTTTATTATACGTAGGTTTTTATTTTATAACTTAAACATTTTGCTCAGAAAAGAAAAAATATATTCTTTAAATTACAAAAGAAATCAAATTTGTTAATGATAATTATTGTATTTAGTTTCTAATAAAGTTTAAACAAATATTTTATCCACTTTTTTTAAAGTGGAGAAAATATTTAAATTTTAGAATATTCATTTTTAAAAAAATATTTATTTTTTGAAAAAATTACTTATTTTTTTAAAGAAAATTTTTTTAACGTTATTTTATCTTTTGGTACCAGTCACAATATACAAAATGGTATTATGTCTTGGTACACGTGCAAATGTGTGAAAAAATATTAAGCAATTTTTAAATGAGATACAGTCAATTTAAAAATTGGAGTTCATTTCTTAAATGTTTGACTTTAATTGACATTGAATTCAATCATTTAAAAATTTATCCAAGTTATGAATTTTTTTTTTTTTGAAAACTTCCAGGGTATAGCATCTTAACTTAACACCAAAGTTGAAAGAAAGATGAGACAATATACAATCAACAGATGTATTCTTTTGGATTACAAGCTCTAAACAAGCAATGAAAAATTTTGTTGCATTTTTAAAACTGAGAATTAGGTATATTTCTTACAGAAGCTTTTGTTGCATGCTTCCCTTGGGCCGAATAAGTATGTATTAGGGTACAGGCATATTTAATCCTGAGAAAAATAAATTTACAAATGTTAATGAAATGAAAATACTGTGATTAATCTACACGTACAATATGTAATTCGTCTGAGTTTCATCACGTTGAACATCACATTTTCGCCGAAATGTAAGCCGTGAAATTGGATTAACCCAAATAACTTGTGCTATAAATAAAGAGGATAAGACGCTAGACAAACTTGTTAAGGGAAATTCACTAGACAATTCCCAACTTCAGAAACTTTTGATGAAAACAGAAAAGTCTTTTAATCAGGGATACTAGTTCGAAGCAAATTTTTCGGTAAATATTTCCTATCTTAAGAATGTATGCAGCTAACCCATATATTTTTGCTTACTATAAATTACTTTGAAGGAAATAGGAAATAACTATACAATTTTCTTTTTCGATCGGAGACTTCGAAGGAAGTACATGATTTCCTTGATACCAAATTGAATTTTTCCTCCTTCTCTCTCCAGAATAGGTAGATTCAGAGAATAATAAAGAATGGAGAATCTGCAAATTTCAATACACAATCATTTTATAACTGGAATAAATCTCATTGCTTTTCGTTTCCACTTTTCTTTCTTAGAATCTTGCAGCGGAATGTTCAGTGATTTAAATGAAAATACTCTTAAAGATTTGCTTCCAATAAATACTTAAATTTCCTAATTAAGTTATCAGAAATAATTATGTTTTTCTGAAATTTGGAAATGTTTTAACTTTTCCTCTTTATTTTCTATACTTCTCTAAAATTTTTGTTTATTTGTCTTATTATCCAACAACATCAAACAAAAAATACGTCGCAATATTTATTCAAACGATAAAGTTTGACGAAAAACAGTCGTCAGACTTTATTTTTTAAAAAATAAGAAGATATTTATAATATCTATACTTATATAAAGCTGAATGTGTGTGTGTGTGTGTGTGTGTGTGTGTGTGTGTGTGTGTGTGTGTTGGCGCTCTACTGGTCAGACCGTTTGACCTACAGCTAACAAATTTGGTACATGTATACCTTGGAGGTCGGGAATGTGCACCTGTGGTTCCGTTTTTTGAATTTTTAATTAGAACTTTAATTATTAATTAAAAACTAACTTTCCCGCCAAAACTCTTTTTCATTTCCCCCCTCCCGCCAAATGAGTAAGGCTTCAGTATTTTTTTCCCAACAGTAATGAGGCTAGAGTTAACATTTTTCGGCCGATTATTTAAACTGTTCTGTTTATTTTCTTAAAGTTTGAGGCATTTAAAATTTAACATTGCTAATTAATCGATCTTTCAGATTCATTCTGAAGTACTTTTGAATTAAAATAAAACAAAATAAAGGAAATTAAAAAATTTTAATCTGCATAGCGTTACCCCAATTGGCGTAGAATAATTCACGCATTTGCGTTACCGTAACGTTCATTGAAAATTCACGCATGCGCATTGTGTTCTGATTGTTGAGAACGGACACGGATTTGATTTAAATTATTTTTAGGTTAGTTTTATGCTTTTGTAATTAAATTGTATTTATGTTAGTTATATATATTTTTGTATATGCTTATAGCTTTAAGTAAATCGTTTTTAAGTAGTTTTTTTTTACCTGTTTTCAATCGATTATTTTAAACGATTAGTTTTATTTTCTTATTGTTTGATGCATTTAAAATTAAACATTATTAATTAATTGATCTGCTCTTGATGAGCTGAGAAAATTTTGTTGACAAATTCTTGAGACATTATATAAATTAAGAAAGATATTCTTTAGTGCCCATAAAGTTTAAACGCTCAGTGATTCTGCTTTCAGTAATCATATTAAAAAAAAATGCTTTGTTTCAGTAAAAAATATTATATTAATTGCAGATTAATCCTTTCCACTTTAATTTAAGTAATAAATTCTACGGGAGCTAACAGATATTTAGAGAGATACATATTACGACTGAAGGCCTTTATAATATTATGAGTGAATTAAAACTTCAAATTTTTATAGTCATATAAAATATTTTGATGAAGAAGCTATTAAAGTAGGAATTGCATAAAATATTTAATTATTAAAATTTTAACTAACATTAGGATTGCCAAACCAGATGGTCGCCAAAGGCGGCTAGTTTATGAATAATCCGACTGTTTTTCGTCAAACTTTATCGTAATAAGAAAAATAAAGTAATTTTGAAATAGAAGTTCTTATCCATTAATTTCGCTAAAAATTGTCATTTGGTCTAAAATGTGTAAAAATCATTCTAAAAGGGAATAACTATGTCGCAATTTGAGTTGTCATATTTACATACATACGAATATACAGTGGCTTAAAAAATTGGGAGTACACCTGACTTTTACTAGATAAATCAGACTTTCATTATAAATAACACGTTACCGGGAAGTGCAAACATGTTTTTATTTTTACACATAACAAGTGGTTTAAATTAGAGTAAAAATAAGGAAAAATCAACAAAAGAAGTCTAAATTGAAAAATTTCAGAAGCCTTTTAAATAAACATACATAGAATTTTGCTTCAAAAAATTGAGAATACACCAATGAAATTTTTGCAATATCACGCATAGAAACAAAGTGTCACTATTAAGTTGCATGTCTTTTGGCTTTTATAATGGCCTCTAAACGTCATGGTACAGATTCGACCAATTTTTGGTGGTATCTGAAGATTTTTTACCCCATTCTTCATTCAAAACTTGTGTTAAATGGGTTTTGTTTCTAGTTTTGTGTTTTTGGACCACTGCTTCGAATGTGACCCACAGATACTCACTGGTATTGATATCGGGATATTGCGGTAGTGTGTGTAAACTGCTGTTCACAATGAAAAAGACACCATATTTTGACGTTACGTGCATTCTGTTTGCGGTCGTTGTCCAGCTGGAAAATGTAATTTCCATCTAAACCCAAATTTTTAACAACTTCCTTTAGATTGCTGGATTGCTGGATTGCAATAGGGTTCATCCAACTTGTTGCAGAAACTTTTCAACTAGTAGGCAGAATTGTAAGAGTTGAAACTGTGCGAAATGCCATTAGACAAGCTGGATATGAAAGTCGCATTGTTAGAGAGAAACCGTTCATCAGCTTGCAAATTCTGAAAAAGCATTTGCTGTTTGCAAAAACTCATGAATTGAAGATCAATAACCTTTGAAAGAAAGCTATATTTAGTAATGAAAGAAAACTCAACATTTTTGGCAATGACAGCCGTCGTATTGTATGGAGAAAGTGCTTTGCTTTGATAATACTGCTTTGGATCCAAAAATTTACACTTTACAGTTAAACATGGTGATTCTGTCATGATTTGAGGTTGCATTGCTTTATCCTAGGTAGGTAATTTAATTTTTATAGTTGGCATTAGAAATGATGTGGTTATTTGGATATACTTCGCAGCGATATAAAAAAAAGAGCTAAAAATTTGGGTTTAGATGGAAATTTCATTTTTCAGTAGGACAACCACCCCAAACAGAATGCACGTAACTTCTAAATATGTTGTCTTTTTCATTGTAAACAGCAGTTATACACACCACCACAGTATCCCGAGAACAATACCATTGAATATCTGTGGGCCACACTCGAAGCAGTGGTCCAAAAGCACAAAATTAGAAACAAAACCCATTAAAAAAGGTGCAAGAAGAATGGGGTAAAATATCTTCAGATACCGCCAAAAATTGGTTGAATCGGTACCATGACGTTTAGAGGCCATTATAAAAACCAAAAGACATGCAAATAAATAAGGACACGTTCTTTCTATGCGAGCTATTACAAGAATTTCATTGGTGTATTCTCAATTTTTTGAGGCAAAATTCTGCTTATATTTATTTAAAATGCTTCTGAAACTTTTCAATTTAGAAGTTTTCGTTGATTTTTCTTTATTTTTACTCTAAATTAAACCATTTGTTATATTATATTTAAAAATAAAAACATGTTTGCACTTCCCGGAAATGTGTTATTTATATTGAAAGTCGGATTTATCAAGTAAAAGTAAGGTACTCTCAATTTTTTGAGCCACTGTACATACCAATAGACAGATAACTGAAAATCGCTTTTTTAAATTGTAAAGCAACATACTTAATTTTATACATATAGATAATTACAATTCCGCATATTTGTATGCATATGTACACATTTAAAAATACTTTATTTCGATATAAAGACATCTACAATCTTGGTATAAAGACACATATACTTTAATTCATGTTTTTGAATAATTGTATTCCCAGACAAACGAACAAAAAATTTTACAAAATGATATTTTTTAACTCATAAAAATCAAAAACGCTGCAACTCATCTAAATATAGAAATCGAATTTTTTGGTGTCACGTTAATACTCTTCGAGTACTTTGAATACAATAAAGTAAAAATGTGATGCAACATTATCATTACGATGTTTTGAAGAATTTAAAATCGTGAATAAAATTTATTGAAGAAAGTAGGCCATTTAAATCCCACAGATGACAAATATTCCAAATGTGATCATGATGATACATCTATAATATAATAAATATATAAAATGAAATATAGATGATAAACTGAAAAAAAATGCAAAGAGTCTTATTGAAACAAGCTGCATCCGTCATTATTTAAATTACTCTATTTGAAACGCTTTGTATCTGTAACGAATAAAATTATTTGTTTTAAAATAATATATTCAAATAGAGTGCAAAACTGCTTTATGAATAATATCAATGGATATTTTTGAAAAATCATTACGTTTTTATATATCAGAAGATCCCAAACTTTTGAATGTCTAATTTATTACCATCCTAGATAATTAAAGGCTGTTTTAAAGGAAAGTAAACTAACTTATTCGCAGATTACTAATGAAAACTTGATTAGTTTTGCAATTTAAAATTCATGAAAAATCACCAATTTGGATTTCTTTTGTTTCAAGTAATTGCATTTTATTGACGTTTGTTTTCTCCAGTAATAAGGAAAGAAGGAACTTAATAGATACTTTCCGCTGAAGTGATCAAATTTCTACATAATGCATCCATTGCGATAATGAATGGGAAAATATTCCTCTCGAATTGTGACAAAATAACATATCCATCCATTATAAGAATTCCCTGATGATTTTCATCCGAGTAAGAAGGAAGATGCATCTCCATACTGAAGGATTGTGAAAGAAGAGGTTTCTTTTTTTTATAATAAATTAGTTCGAGAGAGACGTTGGATAAGAGAAGTGCTATTTTGTTTCTCGTATTATTGATAAAAGAAATGACACAGTGAAAAAAGTTGTCTTTTGCCACTGCATTTTCCGAATTATATCTTCATAAGCTACAAAATACATTCTTTCCCATGTCCTCATATCTTCCTTTACATACAAAATATTCATTCTAATCATGACTCAAAAGGTAATTTGGTAGCCTTTACAGAGATGTATATATTTCAACTGAAAAAAGGCTTTACATGGTGAAAAGAATTATATTTTATCCCACTTGAATAGATAAATGTCTGCTGAAAAATAGTTACGAAATTTAAATTTTTTTACATCCCCAACTTCTAATAGTCATATGCAGTAAAATATTTTTCATAGACCAATATTTTAAGCAAAAATGTTATGGTCTTATGACTAAAGCTTTGTCTTAAAATAAGAGAATTCACAATTGTGAAGCTTTGAATTCCATTATTCTAAACCAATCATTGGTGGCCTTGAGCATTGCTGCTTACTGTTAATTTGCTATTTTTCCTTAAGGCAACCACAGAAATAATCTAACATCGTCTAAAGCCGTTGTGTTCTGCGCATTATAAATGAATCATTTCACTCATCTCAGAATCTCAGACATGGGGCTGATAATCTTCCGCATTTTGGTTGGTGCTTGCCATTCTGGTGATATGGCAACGGTGTGGAGCCCAATTACCTCCTGCCTATGACAGAACGTGCCTCCTCCGGGATGGGTTGCACTGTGGCCAGTAAGGGTCCTTAGTACTCAATCATAGTTCCAGCCTATACTGTGACAGCTTCCTCATCATTTAATCTGTGGTTGGGAAAGGGCATCTCCAATATAATTAGAACAATCAATTTCAGTGGCAGAAAAGTAGAGCTCTTTTATTTAAAATGTTTCCGTGTAAAAAAAAATTACACGGAAACATTTCATGTAGTCATTATAATTAGTAACACGGAGTGTTACTAATTATAATGACTACATGAAAATGTGATCTTGTACATTTTTCTGGGCTGATTTTTATTAATTGTGGTGCATGCATCCTTTAAGATTAAAATTAGTTTCTTTTCTCGTGAATCTATGAAGGTTAATTTGAGAATTACTTATGTAACAAACATTTACAACAGAGACCACGGAATAACAAACTGAGTACTTAGATCCGCCCTGAGATGCACGGATAAATCTGAATGACCAGACCGCCAGGACAGCATTAAGACAGCGGGAATTGAGATTGAGTTCTAAGGCCATCACCGGCCACAGTACAACCTCTCCCCAGAGAAATACGTCCCATCATCAGTAGCGGGTAGGCAACCCGACACGATTTCTGTCCCCTACCATGTAGTGAGAATCAAACACTATACCAGAAGCTTTTCACCCTCATATCTGAGATCCTAGTGGTGGGATAAGGATCATGGAATAAAGATGCACATGATAAAAGCTTCAGTACCTCTCATAGAAACATATTTAATGCTTTCTAGTATTTCATATTAAGATTTTTCCACAATGCAATTGTTAAATAAACAATCATTTACCGTTCAGAGAAGAGGATTTTGTAAATTACACGAATTTCGTATATTCCATGAGGAAATACGAATGTACTTCCCTATGTATATTCGTACATGTGGAAGGTAACCCAAAGGAGTTCAGTACATGAATATTATATCTTTCGACCATTGGAAATGAATGAATCAATACGAAAATTGATGAACTCGTTTCTAACAAAAATTTTCATAAAAGTTGTTGATAAAGCTGTAATAATAAAAATGCTATATCTGCAATTGGAATATATCATTTCCTTTTTAATGACGTCAAGGCAATATTTACTAGATAAAATGAGATGGAGGGTCATTAATAGGTTGGAAGCAGACTAATTTCAGACAGAGATGACTAGATAGTTAAATGTAAACCTGGACAGTTCATAAACTTCTAACAACAAATTCGGTATCCTGATAGTTCAGACAAGAGTCTAGATGATCGATATTACGCTAAATACACAAAAATCTCTCAGCACTGGTTATATAGCTTGATGCTGAAATCTCTTTTAAAGGAAAATTCTACGATGCAAGAGAAACAATTACCTACTACCAGCACATTACACACGCATCTATGAACCGAATATATGTTATTTTGCATATCTATGGCAATTATTTATAACAATATATTTAAGTTATTATATTTAATACCACAAAATTTGGAATAAAATTTTCAATGTAAGGATTTTTTTATATATTAAAATAGGAATAGAAGAAACAAGTTTAGGATTTCATAACATTTTTTGAATATAGAAAATATTCAAAGAATTTTTCAAGACAGTAAAAATTTTAAATTGAGTTCTCTGATAAATAAAAGAAAAACTAAACATGCGTTCATAAATTCCGCATTAAGACTTTCCTTCCTTTTTGTAAAATGAGTTGGAATTTTTTTTTTCGGTTGCATTTTCGGGTAAAAAAATAATTTATTTTGACATTCGCAGAGCTTTGAAAAACTTTTTCAATCTAGAGGAAATGATTTAATTTTTTTAAAGCGGACAGAAAACATTTTTATGGGTAAAATACTAAAGAAAAATTTATGGTTTTTTCAAAAAAATTTTTTATGTCCTGTGAAATCCTTTAAGAAGAAATCAACATCTATTCTTTTCAAATTAATCTGGGAAAAAAAACTTCCATCTTTAATTATAAAGTATACTAATAAATGCTTCTAATAATGTCTCATTTTGAAACTAAATACGGATTACGAGAAACTGCTATTATTATTAATCCACTGGGAGCTAACCAACATGATGAGGTGGTATGGAAAAGTAGACTAGTTATTATAAACAATTGCTATATCTAGCGCTTGGTTCTTTAATAGCTTTGAAAACAAGTAAATGTATCAACATGGGAGCCATTTTCTTTTTACCTCTAAACTATGCAGCCACATTTTGTAAAGAGAAGAATACTGATAAATTGACCCTAGTTTTGTAATTTTTATATATAATATGAGTGATAGTATTATTTCTCCTCTGAATAGACAATCATTGTTGTTAAATATTATTATCGCTTATACTTTAATTTTATTGTATAAAGCTCTAAAGGCTTTTTGCTTGCAAACATTGTCTATCGCTTTCAGTTCAGTAGGTACAAGGCTTTTTCGAATGTTTATATAATCTCGGATTTCCCCTTCAAAATAATTTATTAGGAATTATATAGAGAAAAGGCACTTTTAAGATTCTCTTGACATCGATTAACTTTCTTTAAATGAAAACAGTATAATCAGTAATGGTAGAATATTTTCGATAGATATTCTTTTAAGAAAGTTAGACTAATCCATTTCAACTTTATAGAAAGTAATAGAACTGTTAATCCATTTAAAAAAAAGGTGCTGGCAATTGAAGGTTTTGATATGTAATAATTTTAAGCCGTATTATTGTTTCACCAGAGGAAATAGACATTTAGTTGAAAATCGTAAGGAAACATAACGATATTTAATAGACTGTTTTATACCCAACTCTTTAAGGAAAACAATTTTAACCAACGAAGAACATTAAAATAATCTGATTACTATAAAATTCAAAATTTTGTTGGATTTCACATTTTTAATTCTTTTTTTTCCAGTAAAAAGTCTAAATATAAACAAAGTACCTTTATGTTGTATTATTTTTTTCTGAATAATTCAATGAATTCATTTTTTGTTTTACATTACGGATGTCATTCTCAAACATTTCTTGAATACTTCCATCTTCCAAACATTATTCATCTAACAGTAATATCAACATGGAAACAATTTTAAGAAATTCAAACCATAAAAAATGTTCAATGTTTAAATGAAAGCAACATCATAGTAAAAGAATCATTCTGTTTAGTTGTATTTTGTGCAGGTATATTTAAAGATTTTAAAACTAGCAAGCATAAATAAAACTCTCGAGACTAAAAATCAGGTATTAAATGGAAAGCCTTAAATATTTGATACATATATTTATTATTTTGCATTTAATGCCGTCTTTTTATAGGTCATTTTATGTTATAATGTACGCAATTTATAGGAATGTTAAGCATATTTAATAATAAAGAGCATCTAAAAATAATTCAAATTTTCAACAACCAAAGTTTAAGCATAATAATTTTCGAAGAGTCTGAAGAGATGAAACATTTTTCTGCACGCTGAGAAATATAACATCCCTTTCTCAAAAAGTAATATTGCAAGAAAGCTTTTTTGAGTTCCATTTTTAAATTACACTATAAAGTAAAATGTAGCAATAAAAGGGATGAAATTTTAAAACTTGTAATCTATTTCAGGAAAAGAAAAATAAGAATCGTCAATCCGTCTCATCTGTAAAACGAAATATTGTCATTTACTTTGTTAATGGCATTTGCTCACGATGAGGGCTGATTGAAATATGGCAATTTGTGATTGCTAGTGTGCACGCTTTTTAGAAAAACAAACGTTGTAATAGTCGTACAGAATTCATTGCAAGTTCATTATGATCTCATACATAATCATCATGTCCCTTTTACTCATGTAAAATGAGAATAAATATTAAGGAAACGAGTAATGTTGTTCGAATGCGATGGAAATGAGAAACTTGGCGCACTCACGATTATGACATTTTCACAGGCCTTTATGAAAAGTCTCCCTACCAAGTATCTGAGCATTCATTACATGTACTTGCGTGATATTTTTAAATTTTAATAATAAAATTATAGTATTAAAATCCTTTTTAATAATTTTTTTATATTGCTACATACAAATACGCCAATCTACTGAAGTCTAAATTCATGCATTTCACTTACTCAGCTTATTGAATCTATAGCTGATAGGTCACGTTCCTCTTTTTACTTTACTAAAGTCATCACGTAACTTCTATGAAATTCTACAATTGTTAAGAGTACAGTTGTGAATTATTGAACAAGAGATCGAAATGGATAGAAAAATATCATGTGGTGTTTCATTTATCGCAATAAGTAGAGGTGTTTCATTCAAGTAACATAAGCACATATGAATAATTCGCTAAAATATGAGAAAACACGGTCAAAACGCTCAACACATTAACGTCATTTTCTTGATCTTGAATTTTCAGGGTGTCATTCGACTCCTTCCTTGCAAGATGCGGCACAAAACCACCTTCCATACCTTTGAAAAATTACTATAGTTTAGTTTCTTGTCACGAAAACTGAGAAATTCTTAAGTAGCCAGAAAATTAGCAAAAATTGGATTTTGCCAGAAAATTAGCAAAAATTGGATTTTGCCAGAAAATTAGCTAAAGCTGTCCTTTTAATATGACGCAGCCGTTTTATTCAGTATTATTGAAAATATGTGACATAACTGTTTCAAAATTACTGTAAATTGCAAGAGACTATTTCCCCTAATCTGTTATTTGTTACTAGAAATGTCTTATTTACTTTATTGGAACTCAACGGAGCTTGTTAAAAAAAAAAACAGATTTTTTTTTGAACCTGTGTCTATGAATAGAGCTTGCATTTATTTCTCTTTATTTATAAACCGAAAGGAGTTTTGGTTTTTAACTGTCTCTGAGAAGGTCAACGCCTACTAAATATTTGAAATCCATGAATTTTCTTTCCTTTCAAACTGTTTCGAGAGCTTATAATCTTATTTTCATCTCTTTCTAGGCATGTGAAATGCGTAGGTGTATTAAGATTCTTCTATCTTTTCCATTTATTTCTGATTCTTGAATTGATTCAAATATTTTTGAATCAACATCACCCAAATATTTGGAATTCGCTCTCGAATTAGATTCCTAAATGAAAGGAATGCGCCATACTATTATTTCTTTAAATGAAAAATTTCAAAAACAATTCCTAGTGTAAATGAACTATAGAATCATTGAATGTGCAGAATTTCCTTTTATATCGCAGTGAAATTGGAAATATGGTATTTTGAAGTAAAAAATATTTCAAGTTAGAGAAATAGTTAAAAGCATAAAAAAGTTTAAAAAGGATTTACCTGCTTCTCCAGCTTTTCTCGAACATGCCGAGTATCGGATACTGCTTTCATAGATTCATTTTGCACAATAGCGCCAGGCGGTCCATTCCAGTCATTGCTAGAAAGAAAAAGTCTTTATGAAGTTATTTAAGTGCGATAATGCGAGCAACCAGCAGTTTTCATGCTCTTTTAAATTGCTTCTTGCTTTTAAAGACAATTTTTTAATCATGTTTCCATGTGCTACACTTTTGAAATTCTGTTCAGCAGTTATGTGTTCCTATTTCATTAATTTCACGATTTAATGATAAATTTTTCCATTCATTTAATAAAATTTTATTCCATTTTAAAAGCACCATATGGTAGTGAATTTTTAAAAAACCCAATTCTAAGATTCAACAATATTCAAAGATACAACAATGGTAATAAATAGAATACAAATAAATAGAAAATAATAAAGAAAATATGCATTTTATAGTCTACTAATGAAAGCGCTTTTATGAAAATTGTTTTTGTTAAATTTACCATTGATAGCAAAGATTCGTATCAAAGCATTCAGTAGAAATAACCTTTTCACGGTTGGATATGAAATAAATAAATCCCACACCAACAAAAATTTAATCCGACAAAGAGCCTTTTTGGAAGTGTTTTCATAGTCTGAAACTCTGTTGGAGGATAAAAATTACTTCATCCCTCAGGAAATGCAATTTACCCTCCAGGTATGGCATTTGAAGAGCTAGGAAACAAAGCGGATCCATGCATTCTAAAGAATTGAAAGGGAAATGGATAAAAATAATAAATAAATCAATAATCGCAATTTTGAATAGGAAAATGAGACATTACTTTAACATTAATAAGCATATTGATAAATAATTGGAACATTCATGTTTAGGGCAAATTTATAACACGCATTTTACTATGTGAAACAGACTTAAAGAATTTACTCTTACACATTTAGGGTTTTTTTTATATATTCACAATAAGGAATTTTATAAAATTTAATCTAATAAACTAAAAATGTAAATAAAGAGGAAATGAAAATAAATAATAAATAAAAAAAATATCATACTGAATGTCTAATAGTGAAATTTCTCTTTTACATAACAGGATTTTTCTATTTTCAAATACCAAACAGGATTTTAGGGTAATAAATAAACTTAATATAATAAAAATTATTGCAACTATGTGCGTACGTATGTTCTCCGTCCTTCCTAAATGACTGGACTAAATTCAACTAAATACTGAATATTTATTATTTAAGACAAAAGAAAAAATTCTGTCAACTTTTCAAAGTACAAAAATTAATTAAATATCCAATTAATTAGAAATAGCCAAAATTTTGCAGCTTTTTTTTTCTGTAACTTCAAAACAAATTCTTTCGCACGAATTATTTTTATGCCATTTTATAATTCAAAATTCTACTTTTTCATTGACATCAATTTCAGTTCAAGCAATTTTTTTTTGGTTTTTATTTATCTTCTTTGTAAATTTAATAAATAACTGAAGAGACGCAGACGATTTTGGAAGAAGGAAGTTTATTAATATCCCGTTGCTAAGCAACGACAAAACTTTGAACTGTCCTACCCTTTTATATTTCTGTTTTATTTTTTAAATATTTTTGTCAACTCTTTTTTTACCGGTTTTAGCTACTTTATAAATATACTATTTAGGCAGACATCAAAAATAATTTTAAAAGCAGACGATTAACTATTTATATCTGGAACAGCTACTGATTTCATTTACTTTCATATCTTTCATTATGAAAAATTAACTAATTAATTGTCTTCAAACGTTTATTAAGATTTATTTATGAGTGGAATTTGAAGTATTAATATATTAGATATTAATATCTTATGTGGGAAATTAGCTGTCAACGACTTGTCAGGTTCATAATATAT
Organism: Argiope aurantia; assembly: GCA_026543865.1. Lineage (NCBI taxonomy): Eukaryota > Metazoa > Arthropoda > Arachnida > Araneae > Araneidae > Argiope > Argiope aurantia. The sequence continues at coordinate 331,799 of JAPMOR010083409.1, forward strand.
ATTCATTTTAATTAAAAGCGTTTTATCTATAAAAGGATTTTATAAAAAAGCAGTTTTTAAGTTAAGCATTTAAAGCCTGAAAGTATTTTAATTAAAGCATGGCGGCTAATATTAAAAATACAATTCAATTCATATGCGCATTTTTCAAAAATTTCACTCTGGTTATTTATGTAACATATGCTTTACAATCTAGAATACTATAAGTTTCAGTATCCTGAGACAACCACTTTTAGACATTCTACATCGTAAGGGGCGAGACATGAAAGGATGTGCGCATTTCCCGAATTAACTTTCTTGCTAAATGTAAACATCTCCTTTCACCCCAATTTTGTCGAATTAAATCCATCCTAAAGCTTGCGCAAAAGCGCGGAGGGTTTTAGAATCCGATTGCAAACAATGTGTATTTTTTATGCTAAAATTTATATAAATCCTATGTATTGTTTCGAACAAAAAGCATGCGTTAACTTGCTTGGGAACGGAAATATTAGACAAAACCTTAGATAAAATTCAGTTTCTATTGATTTTGCTTTCTTTCTACCACAAATTAGATTCTAGTTAGTGATAATTATGCTTTAAAGTTTTATCTATGAATCTGAATTTTACATTTATCTTTTGACTTTGTAAGTTAGAATTTTTACTCAAAAGATGCGATAACCTTAAGGTGTGATGTGTGTTACATTAAACATTATATAAGGTAATAGACCAATTTTAAGTTAATTGGTTACATTATTATACAAAATAATAAAATATCTTATTCTCTAGATGTTATTTCCCTTAATCAATTTTTCCTTTTCGAAATCTATTGCTAAATTTTAGTGTATTTAAAACAATCCTCAAACACTATCTTTTAAAAATAGTAAATATAATTTTTATTCATTTGAAATACTAAAGTTAATTGGAAGCAAAGCTTTTTGACACGTTTTTTTAACCGGTTTTGTGATCTATTTTATCCGCCAATTACTTCTGACTAGTTATACGAGCATGAGAATTGTTTCGCGAAACAATGGTATCGGCTTTCAAACATGAAAGCCAATGTCATTGCTTCGATTTTCGCAAGTGTTAATCCTATTGAGCTAAGATATTAATTGCATTCGGGCAACGCATTTCAGTGACATCGTCGGTTAGGTAATCACTCACCGATGCAGATGAGTTTCTCTAAGTGAAACTATTATTAAATATACCTAATAGATGACTCAGGTGATTACCTACATGAAATAATTAGCATTAACTGAAAACCAGATTACTATATCATACAAGCATTATAAGAGAGTTATTGAGTCAATTTTCCTCCGAACGCCAATCATCTCAAAGATAAATGTATTCGATTGTCTAAAATATAACTTCTTTTTTCCATTTAAATGTTGGTAATTTTTTAATGGAATTCAAAACTATGTTGAATAATACATTATGCATTTTACTAAATCATCTTGTATTTACTATATGCAATCTCATGATTTTTTTAAATTCTCAATTTACTACTCATTTTAATGAATATTATGGAATCTATTTTCTATTCAATTTTTATTAAAAAAATTATTTTCTATTTTAAATCTATTTTCTCATTGATAAAACAAGAAGGAGCCAAGCGCATAGCATAAAGATTTAATCAAATTTAAACAATTAACTGACAAAAATTCTATCTATTTTGCAAACACCATTTTTGCACTGAGAACAAGCAAGTGTACAAAATTTAAAAATCTAGTGCATCAAGAATTGAGTAAAAAAATTTGATCATGATATTTATTTTTTAAAATCATGATACGAATAAAAAAAAATAGTGTGTAAAAACTGATCTAAGAAATTTTGTATCATATTTGATAATTTTCTCCATTCAACCCATTCAAGGTTATCTATCATATGCTGCATTAGTTACTAAAAATGCATTTCGTTAAATAAATCAAAAAGTCTACCGCTTGACTAAGAAAAAAATTTCATAAAAATGTTTTTTCTATTAAACCTTATTATCACTCTTTAAAGGTTATATATTACATATATCAGCCAATATTAAATATTTTTAGGATATTTGCAACGTGTTATCTATGAGGCCGAACATCAACGCTATGAAAAATCAGTTCCGTTTTACTCAGCTTAGGTAGGGGTATTCTGTTTGAGACAGTTTTAATCAATCTTTAGGTAGGGGGACTATTTGAAATAATTTTAATAATTATGATTCACAACAGAATATATCCGACTTGTTTTCTTGCTAACAATTAAAACAATATCTATGATAATACTTTGGTAGATCACACGCTAGAACAAAACACTAACAACGACTTACATTTGAAAAAATTATTTATTGGGACACAAAATGTAACTCGCAAGCGTCATAAGAAGCCCCCTTTTAATTTAAAAGAAATAGCTTACTAGAATGAGAAATAAAATATAATTAACAATCCATTACAGGATATGCGTGTTTAGAACATTTCCAATAGGTATCCAGTGCAAGTAGATTGTAAAACTCTTTCACTACTCTGTAGGTAATTTTGAATTCCGATGAAACACATTACTTTTTTCTTAAATAAATTTCATAACATCATAAAACTCAAAAATAGCAACCACTTAAAGGATAATGGTAAATGATATTCTTTTTCATTTATGCAATATGAAAATAAATGCTTTGAATTGATAATTACTTCTTTGGAATTTGAATGTATTGAAGTTATTTTTTATGCAAGACGTCTGAAAAGGTTGGGTTCAGAATTAACGTTCTTCTCTGTCAGACTACGACAACGATATTTGCATACGAAACTGCGTCCAGAAACGCAACTACTGGAGGTCATTGTTCGCAGGCGTACTGATGAGCATTCCAACGGTTTTTCGTTTTCTCATTTATATCTTATACCATACCTTAAAGAAAGAATTTCTTTCTTTCGCTAATCAGAACATTTTTTTAGTGACGTTGTTGAATTCTAGAAACGTAATTGAAACTACATGTTTAAGTAATTAAAATAATAAAGATTTAAAATTGGAAATAATTGTAATTAAAAATTTGAATGTATTCTGTTCAATCTCATTTTGAAAAAGAAATGTTTATAATTTTTTTTAATCATAACTGAAAATATATAAACGCAAAATGTATTATTGAGGTACAAAAATTGAATCTTATTTTTTTTACTTTTGGATTTATAAAAACTGAAAAATATTTGCGTTATGAATTTGTAAAAATTATAATAGACAACAAAGTAAAATCGGGGAGAAATGTAGCCATTATTAATTTATTCTTATTTTGAATTCAATTGTTTAGTGTGTTAGTAATTAATGCATTTATTTTCATGATAGCCAAAATTTCTGATGCGAAAACTGCAAGTTAAGAAAGTAACTATGCAATGAGGAAATTTTTATTTTTTGAATGTACATAATGCATATAAATACTAAAAATGGGAAAAAAACCGTCTTGATATGAAATATTTGGCATAACTATAGAAAATTAACTTTTAATTAAAACTTCATTATTAAGTAATTTTCTACGTTAAGCTAACAAAGTAGTAAAAATAATAATAAATCTCTTCATTATTCAGAAATAATTTTAATGGGACCCAGTATCCAAAATGTGTTTTCTTCAGTTTCGATAAATCGGCTTTGTTTGGCTGTGATTTGAAGTGAACAATACAGAAACTTAAATTTTCGAAATATTTTTCAGGCTCAAAAATTTAAACTTCATTTTTTAAAATTTTCCTTAAAATCCGCCCCCCCCCCTTTTTTTTTATTCTTCTCATTCAGTTTTCAGTATTTGCTCCCCAAATTTCTATTTTGAAGAATCCTCATGTAGAGTTAGGGTTCCAATAGAATTTAGTAGATTTAGGGGTTCAATTTTGAATACTTAAATTAGCTATAGAGAAAGAAAAATATTCTTTCAAAAATTTGTGTGATATTTTTGGAAAATATCCGATTTTTCACTTTTAGTATTTTTAAAAGTTTTTTTAATCAATATTTTTAAAAATAGATCGTTTGTTCTAGTAAATTGATATTTGTAACCTTACAAAAACTATAGAAAAAATTTCAAATAGTTTGAATAAGATATGCTTGAATTTTAGCATACATGACTTCAGAAAAAAAAAAATGAGAAAAATGGATTTCAAGTTTCAAACACAGAAAACCAATCATTTTTCAAACACAATCAAAACCAATCAAACCTTATATCAAACCAATCATTTTTCAAACACAATCAAAACCAATCATTTTTCTCACCAATACTCAAACATATATATGTAAGACACTAATGATTTAATAAAATATTATCGTTTCCATAGTTAACAGCAGCTCTAATTTAACCTAGTTAGAATCAGAAATCATTTTTATAAACAATATATTTAGGGAATCGTTCTTAATTCCTTTCATCACATGTTTGTTAATAACCAGAAATAATTGCAAGCTATTTAAATAAAATAAAAATTGAAAAAAAAAGTTTCAAGAAAGAAGAATTAAAGAAGCACTAGGAGTTGCCTCCCCAAAGATTTAGCGCATTTTCTCTAAGGAAGTTGTTCTTGTTCCATAAAATTGTAGATCTTCGGTAAGGCCATAAATCCTTTGTATAGCATGATGAATAACAGTTATTAAATATAAATCTTTGGCATGAATCTAGAGCTTTTATTGAATTTATCGTTGATCCTTGGTGATTTATTTTGGCGATTAATCCCTGGTATGTGCTTAACAGTACTCGAATCAAATGTGTATTTGGCGCATTTTCTTACACTCGACTGAAATCAAAATTTGACATAGAACTACAATTATAGTTATAAAATCACATACAGATCTTCATATGTTTAAGCCATTGATATTTAGAATTATCGAGTTTATATCCTTGTGAAAGAGCAGATCGATAGATGGTCACTCCTCCTGACAGATTTGGTTCCGAATTTGACAGGTATCTACACTTTAGATATCAAGTCTGTGATCCAAGTCTTATCCATCTAGCTCTTTTCGTTTTGTAGTTATCGTGTTAACTTGCATTCAGACAGCCGGCAAGGCAGACATCCTCTAAATGGATTTCGCTAAAAATTTCATGGAATTCTACAAACTAGATGCAAATAACCATATAACTAGTTTTCTTTCTCTTGTTAAAAATATATTTAAGTTATTCTATTCACAGAAAAACATACAGTCATCATGCCAAAAATATAGTGGACGTCTGAAACATGGAGATTCGTCAAAGTCTCGAGTTCGAATTCCTTGACGATTGCAATACTTTCTCGACACTTTGTATGCGAGAAAACATAATTGCGTTTAAAAACATTTATATAGACCTTTTAATCACATTTTTATATAAAAGCAGTTGCAAATAAAAGCAGTTGTTATATAAAGCAGTTGCAAATCTTACTTTGCTGAAACTAGAATGTTCCAGTAAATATTCATGGGGTCACTCATTTCGGTTTCGCTGACAAATTTTACAGTCAAATTCAAAAATATTTTTGAAACTGCTTTATTTGGAAAATTCAATTTATGTGCCCAGCAGCTCCTGCCATTTGTATTAAAATATGCTATTCTATTAACTCGTGGCATTTCCAAATCTATCAAAATTAAAATAAACAACAAAATGTGTTGGAATTTTGAAAAAATTAATTATCTTTTCAAAAATGGTCCAAATTTGTACCAGTAATACTAGTGAAATTATAAACAATGAGTAAAAATCAAACAGTAAGTATTAACATTTTAATAAGGTTTTTTTTATAGGTATCTACAAATATGGAGATTTACAACTGAAAAAAAAATATGGAGATTTACAACTAAAGACATATGATGGAACAATCGAAAAGAGCATAGCTTTTGATAACTTGTTTGTCAAATGACTTCATATCGCTTTAACTATTTGTCCTTTCCGTTTGAAATTTTCTGAGAAAGTCAAAGTGAGACAAAAGCCCAGAGATAATTTTAAACTAAAAATTCAAACATCGATATATTCGTCTATTTTTAAGATGTCATTCCCTCAAAAGAGCAAAAAAGAAAGTGACGTTGGTATGCATATCTGGACCGTACAGAGTTATATCGAAAACTGTAAAGTGATTTTATTACTTTTCAAACGACCTAATTATCTAAAGCTGCTTCAATCTCTTACGACTTCCAGAAGCAATATCTATTAACCAGTGGTATCTATTATTATCTGAATCTGCAAGTATTTCAAACGAAATCTTGTTATTGATAACGTAACAATTTTAGGTAAATTGATTACTCTATCAGTTACCAATATATATATATATATATATATGGATTTTTATGTTCACGGCAGCAAAGATTTCTGACCTGAGGGTTTTCTACTGGTATTTTTAATTTTGCGCTTCAATACTTTTTACCTGCATATATGAGTACAAAGAATAAAAAATATACTTGAATTTTTGACTACATATTTTTATATAAATTTAATAAAAACAGAAATTGCTCAAATGAAATTTAATTTTTAACTAATTTTCTACTTCCTTATTATGAGACATTTTCCTACTACCAACAAAGCAGTAAAAATGTTTTTATTCATTACTATTTCAGTTATTTTTAAAATTTAAATTAAAAATTAAGTTATTTAGAAAGAAAAAAATAGATGATTCTGATAAGTATCTCTGCTCTATAGAGTTAGATATAAACTATAAATTTATTATATTACTTTTCCTATTCTCAACAAAGCCGTAGAATTAATTTTATTGATTACTATTTACATTGTTTTAAAAATTTAAATTAAGTTGTTTAAAAAGAAAAAGAATAGATGAATCTAATAAACATATCTGCGCTCTATAGAGTTGCATCTAAAACTATAAAATTATTTTATTACTTTCAAACGACCTCATTATTTTCAGCTACAGACTCTTTAATGACTTTCTGATGCTGTATCTATGCACACGGAATCTGCAGCCACGCATATTCCAAACTAAATCCATAATAATTAGGAGCATTTCTCATTGGTCGTCTCATTTTCGAGCTTTTCCCCTCCTACCTGAACACATTTATTACAAAGTTTCTGGTTTTGGCAACTTCCCAACTACCAACGAGGGCTACTAGTCATTTACTAGCGATAATAATCAGAACTCCTATTCAGTTGGGACAACTATTTTTAATCAGACGAAGGAATTCACTTGGATTTATTTCTTCTCACCTCTCGTTAATTGACTGAAAAATGCATAAAAGTCAACTGAATTGACTATGCTTAGCTACACATTTAATAGAAATTTGAATTTTAAATCGTTCTATTCTTTTCATTTCATATAAACAGAAAGAGTCGAATAATTCATTCTTGAGATTTTGATAAATCTCCCTCTTTTAAAAATCGTTGATTGAAAAAAATTGCACAATTTTTTATAATTATGTTTATCTCTTTGTTTGTGAATATGGTAACTCAATAATACAGTAACCAGAACGAATTAGACAAATGAAATTTAAGGTATGGTTCTTGCAAATTAATTATAGAACTCTACAAAATTTTGGATCAAAACCATACTAAAGATAAACCTTTGTCTCTCCATGGATATGTGAGTGTTCAAAATTTGGACAAGTTAGAAAATTTGTTGATTCTATTATTCTACGATTCTAAACATAAAGTGTTCCATGTAGTGGAAAAATATGAGAAAGTCTAAGAGATAACACTCCAACAGAATTATTTCATTAGAATGTTATTTAAATATTATCAAACTGTTTTCATCTTTCTTTTACTGATTACCCCTTTCACTGTTAAAAATTTCATAAATTTTCTAACTGAAAGTTTTGTTTGCACTTAATACAATAAAAATAAATTATATTAAGTAATGATTAATAAAAAATTAACCGCTTAACTGTTTTGCCAGAATGTCATACGTGCATCGATTTATAGAATTCTGATAGTTGTAAGCAAAAAAATAAACCATTCATAAAGATTATAATTCAATATTAAAATTACTCCGCATACATAGATAAGTATTCAATGGATTTCCATTTGAGTCAAAATAAGAAAATATTCCCAAAATAGAAAGTATCATCTTATTAGATAGTAAGGAAAAGAAAATAGTTAAGGGGTTAAATTTGTGTTAACCATGTAATAAATGTGAGTGAAATGCTTTTAGTTCAAGAAGTTTCTAAATGTAAATAATTATTTTTAAGTAGGGTCCGTTTGTTAATACCATTTTAAATTCCATACTCCGTGAGAATGATTGAGTACATACAGGTTCCCGGCAATCTTAGCACAGAATCCGATGCCATTTACATTCATGATATCAGTCTATGTTTCCTAGAGAGACGTTAAAATGTCGAAGAAAAACAAATGACCATCTGATTGTGAAATATGATCAATAATTTGATTCTTAGAAGCACGGAAGCTAAGAGCTTTGGATATTCATCACCAGAGATGCGGAATTGACATTAAGTGAGAAAAGGGATGAATTTGTTAAATAATTTTGGAAAAACATCCATGCAGAATAGCGTTGTGGTCGGCTTCTATAATCACAGATGGTTTGGTGCAGACAGTTGATATCCAAATTCATGCATGTTGAAGATTTAATAAAACCTCTACAAAATTTCTACACATTTCACAATCAGTTTTATCTATAAGTGGGTCTAAGAACTTACATTACAAAATCAAATTGTACCATCAGTAAGCTTCTAACTGTTTGGTAAAAAGCACAGAATGAAAAGAGTAGAAAATGCTTAAAATTTTTCCCCATTGCAAAGAGGAAAGAGAAATCATATCGTCAAAGGAGACGAGACACGAGTGTCTCACGTGACTCCTGAGTCAAAGCAAGAATCAATAGAGTGACGACATACAATATCGCCAGGCTAAAAGCAGATACTTTTAAAGAGCAAACTAATCCAAACCGTTTTGGGATAGGCAAAGGATTTTGTTCCAGAAAGGGTTGCTTTCGGTTGCATGCGTTTAGACACTGATGGAGAAGAGAATTGGCTGTCGTCGTTGGAGTCAAGGTATTCAAAAACTCAGCAATTGTTTAAACCGGCAAGGAAATTCTGGAGAAAAATAGAGAAATCAGAAAGAGCTACTTTGTATTTCTAAACGGATCTTCCATAAAAGCAACCTTGGTAATTGTATCTAATAAAGAATTCCAAAGAAGATTTTGTTCACAAATTGATGACCATCGCGATCCTAAGTTGAAAGAGTCCATGAACTTGTGAAAAATTCATCACGGTCCCTTCGGTTTTCTAGTAAATATGCACAGTAAACCTATATATTTAGCGGACGACGAAGAAAAATCGAATGCACTCTTTGTGCGAGACTTCGTCAATTTGTTTTATTTCGTTCTAAATTTGACACGATTTTACAATTTGGTTGAAAAAACATTACACGAAATGTAATTTTACTGGATTGTTTTTAACTTTGAATTAAGGTACTCATATTCAGCAGGATAGATAGATGGATAAACAGTGTACACATTCAAGAATTTGGTCAAACATTTTATGTAATGCTACAATTTTGATGCATGCAGTGGTACAGTTTTTGATACAGTGCTTCAATTTTCACTCATTTAGTATATTGCAGTTTGGAATTATGTTCATATACATTAGGACAGAAATACTGTCTCAATTTAAAAAAGCTTTTTTATCGGAATGAGAGTGATCAAAATGTAGAGATTCGCCAAAACCTCGCAGTAATTCTCGACCTGCAAACTTGTGATATTTTCTCTTCATATGTAAAAAAACTAAAACTAATGAGATTGAATTGCATTTTAATTCCTTTAATGAAGTCAAAACCCAGTGAATCAATTGTTTTAGCCAAAATCTTTTTCAGCATTCATTTGACAATACACAGCAAATTATTTCTCATTCAAAGAGAAACCATAGGCAGCATTTGGAAGCAAGATGCTTCATTTAATACGGCTACCTTTCTACTGCTCTTGAACTAGATTTAAGCGGATCATTATTTTATTTGCAGTTAAATTGAACAGAATAAAAGGAATCAAATCGAAGCAATCTTAAAGAAGTTAAGTGCCCCTTCCTTGGAAATGTTAATTTCACTTTTATACCTATTAAACTTATTTTATCCAGTTACTTGAGTCCGTTAATGTAAGAGCTACCTATTATTTATTTCAAAGTTTATATGTACTGTAATGCACTATTTTAGTATGGAAAAATGTTCGTGACAGTCCAAAAGCTTTTGCAAACGAACCAAAAGGATTTGAAAACCATAATACGACAATTTAAATATGATAGGACTTAAATACGATAATTTAAACATTTTCTATGTGATATGCATATGTCACGCATCTTCGATTAACATGATATTTTAGGCTGCTAAAAATATTAGTCGTCAGCCTGCTTGTCTTTGATTGCCTATTTTGGAACTAAAGGCATGAAAAATAAATGTTTCCGCAGTACCATGCTACTAAAATACGGGCATCAAGGTCTATTTACGTGAGAGTATCGTTTATTCATATGACACTATTTTTTTCATGATTATAAATTTAAACTACACGAATCATAAATTACTAGATAGTATTATTTGCATGTGTGCTAAATCATTACTTTATAATTTTGTTGCATTTGAATTCGTTAAACGCTTCATTCGCAGTTTTCATTTTTCTTTAGTAATGTATGGCTAGCTACCACTATCAGAAGTTATAATCACAGTATTACTGTTTAAAAATTAATAGTACCGTACATATTTTGATGTCTTTTGATAAGCCTTTATATCAAGAATATTCGCATTGGTTTATGATTTATAGTGATAAAAATTTCACAGTCGTTATACGTTGCGCGGATAAACGGAGAAATGAAAAGAGAAAAATAAAATCCCTGAATGGATATGCAGAGTGAAGAATTGTTAATGTCATCAATTTTAAAGGTATTTTGCCAGAATTCATATAAAATAAATTTGATCAAGAGAATTTTTAAAAACACATTTTATTACTATACTGAAAGGTAGAAAACTTATTTTCTACATTTTAATCTTTAATTCAAATTTATTATTATAAATGTCATTGAATCAATATCAATTTTTACTCCAATTCGCTACCAAATATAATCATATAGATAAACATTTAAATGTATTAACTCCTTAATCATCGTGCCCGTTTGTCACACGGGCTTCGAATTATCGTTTCTCAGACTTATAAGCTGAAACCAGTTTATTCGAAGATACTACGATTCGATACAAAAACTAGGCCCAATCTACAATCATTTCAAGTATTCTACGGATTTTAGATTGAATCATCAAGACTATACATTTCTGAAATGGAATATGTCATCTAATCAGATAATGAAAATGGCAAAGCAGTTCAGGCTTTAACTGCCAAATTACTTCTGAAATTATTACAGTTGTTTATTGCCATCGAAAATAAATAACTGCTACAAAAAACTTTAACATAATATATCAAGAAATAATTTTTTTTAAAATCCATTACAATATTCCTACTTTAAAAATGTGAAACCAGTCAAGTTAAATGGTGTTTAACAAATATTTAAATTAAAAAGGGAAAATTTTCGCAGTACTTTATTTCGATTTCTTGCATGCCGCTTTAACGATATTTTAATATTATATTTTCCAGGAAAAATGGGTTAAACAAATTCTACAAGAACAAACGAATTTTAGGAGGCTAGCCAAATACATCTGTTACAAATATTTATAGCCCTTTTGTTTCTCCTTTAAGTCGCCGTATTTCATCAATACACTAATTTTTCATACGAGACATCTCTTTTTTTAATATACTTAATATCATAAAAATATGTTTCAAAAACCAACGAAGCACGCTTGCTTAATCAGCAGTTGGAAAATGTCGGTTGTAAGCGTAAACATTGAAACATCTGTTCCGAAAATAACATACAACACGAAAGAAGAAAAAAGAGAATAAAAAAGAATTAATGAAATTCAGCAGAGTTGTTTAGAGAAAGAGAGAAAAAAATACTTTGATGGAAGACTGGGCGAATAAATAAATACAGGTTGCTAGGAGTTAAATTTTCAAATTATTTCTTTATTTTTAGTGGAAGTTGCGTCTATCTCGGAAATTTCCTAAAATACTCCGCGAAGATTTTTGATAAATTACAAAAAAATCGAAATATTTGAAATTTAAAATAATGCATTTTTTATTTTTTTATTTCAAACATTAATAGCTTTGAAAACTACATCATTGTTGCTTTAAAGGAAAACATTAAATTTGTGGTCAAATGATGTGCATTTCGGTTCCATAATTAACGATAGCTCTAGTTGGTTACACACGAATTCTGTGAGAGATTGTACTACTTTAAAGGACTTTAAAGGTGCTTCAAAACATTTTAGTTCTTTTATTCCTAAGACCCTTTGAACCCTGAGACTTGCAGAAAACATTTTCTACCTCACTCAAAAGCACACTGACAGCTTTAGTTGATATATTAAAGAATATGATTGACATTGTCTACTACGAGATCTGTACAATAAAGGTACAAGCAGAACCACTAACAAACAAAGCAATCACCACGGATATTCCATCAATCACACTTTCAGACCGGAGGAAATTTAATCGTGGATTATTTTGTTGTTTCGGACTACCGCCGTACATTGTTTGGATGGGATTTTCAGGTACATCAGTATTAGTAGAATGAATGCCTATCAGTACGAGATGCTCTGCAATATTTCCACGACATGTTCATTATACTATATAGTATTCAAAATATCGAACAAGGCCTTGAGGACTTTATGCATTATATAGAGGGAATTCACTTTTGATTTTCAGGGTCACTTTGATGGTGCAAATTGTCAGGATAGACAGGAACACAAACTCAAGCAAAAATTAAAAAGAAATTATGATCGGAAACGCCAGCCTGATGAGCTAGAGGTTACTGTAGTCTGATTTCAGCTCTAGTTACTTAAGGTTATACATAAAAATATAGAATTTTTATGAATGCTAAGATAGCGAATATGCGTTTAGCGTATGGAGTAGTTGAAGGCAATGGATGTGTCGTTATACCAGTATATGTGATATGCAGAATATTTTAATACATTTTCTTAGTCACACTCCTCTGCTGTAAAGCTTCTATTAATATGAATGACAATTGTGAATGGCTTATTGTTATGAAATTGGAAGTTTTCACCTACTGCCCAAGTATAGAATATCTTCACATAAACAGTTTCCACCCATTTGTGGATAATCCAACATCTTTGCAAGTGTCCGACAGGCATTTCCAGCCATGCTTTCCTAAATTACTGATTTTTTTTTTTGGATTTTAAAATCACTTGGCTTATAAAATCTTATTCCTCAAATTATATCTCACCGCTGTTTATAATCAAATTCTGTTTTATTTAACTTACTGCTATCAAATAACTTACGATTAAATTCAGCACTATTTAATTGGATTTAATCTACTCTGCCAATATAACCCCATATGCAAGATATAGGCACTGAAGTGTGTGAGGAACAGTTAACAAATCAATCATCTCAAATTTACTCACATTAAAAATCGGGGTAAAAAAAATTGGAGCTTTATGTGCCTTCAAAATTTGTGTGTATTGTGATATAAGTTACAGCTATGAAACATCTATCATTTCAATCTATACTGCAGTTTCATAACGGTGATTTTATTTTATCAATTAACTATATTTTACGTAAAAATAAAGATGCACAGAGGATTTAGATATATACATCTTCTCAAAAAGAAAATAATTGTATCTGAATATCTTTCAATAAAATTATTTTTGTTTTATTGAAAAGGTATTTGCATTTTAAAATTTTCAGGTTTATTTAATTTGAGCAAATGTTATTTATTTCACAGCATTGCTTTTTAAATAAAAGCAGATAAAAATTATTTAAATTTGAAGCAATAAATATGTTATAAAATAATCTGCCAGATATTCAAAAATATTGAGAATTTGTTCAGAATTTCTTTATACAAGAATTAAACAGACATGGTCAAAATATTTTTTTTAATCCACTGCTTAAAGAAATCTTTTTAATTATT
>JAPMOR010083409.1:345638-369424 GCA_026543865.1 Argiope aurantia
AAATCTTTTTAATTATTAATTTGAATAAAGCTAATCCAACATCAATTTATTTGCGCATTTAATTGCTTTGCACAAGAATACTTGTGAATGGTAAAGTAAAATTCTTTTTATTAACAAATATGTAAACATTCTAAAATGTAGGCTCAAATATATTGGCATGGGGGGAATGATCTTTTTCATCATTTCTATCATATTAATTTGATTTATGCAACGAAAATATGTTAATATATTTAATATAATTATTATATAATATATTTAATATTATAGACTTCTATAAGCGACAACTCCTGCATAATGATTACCCTTCTCGCGGTCATTTTTTTGGGGGGGGGGGCTTACAATTTTTATCCATCTATATATTTATAACATAGCCTTAGGAAATAAATAAAAATTAAAAGCAAAAATGAAGTAAATGGAATAACAAGGAAAGAAATTAAGAATCCGGCTTGAAGACTTTATCAAGGGTTATTCTCAGACAAGGATTCACATCAGGGATATTTTTTGTGAGGGGTCTGACTTTCGTCTAAGTATTAACCCTTCGCGACCCGAAAATCAAGAAATTGAGGTTTTTAAAGAAAAGAATTAATGTAAATAAAGCAATGACAATAAATTACCCAATAATAAGCAACATATTGTTTAAAAATTCAAATCTAAGCAAGACCACGGCAAAATTGAATCTAAACAAGCAAGATCATTATCGAACTATAAAACCAAAAAAACATCAATAAAATATAAAAGCAAAGAACATACCAGTTGAATTCAAAAACAATCCAAAAGCTATTATAAAGAAAATTAAACTTATAACTGCAGACAATTATATCAAACTAAATTCAACTTCATCACGTATAAAGCTGAAACCGCCAACAACACGTGATCAAGAATCTCGTCATTAAATGAAATAAATCGAACAATCTAAGCGCCATCTATTAAATAAAAAAAAAGAAAAATAGCAAGCATATCTTTAGTTGTGAAAATATTAGAAAATAGGTTAGAAAATAGATAAATCTTTTCTTATTAAAACTTCTATATTGCAATAGTTCTATTAACTATTAATGAGGGATCAATATTTGCATGAAAGTCAGATACATCATTGAATAAAAATCCCGAGTTTGAATCCCTGCCTGAGGATGACCCTCGATAAAGTCTTCAGGATGGATTCTTTATTTCATTTCTTTTTATTCCATTTAACTCATTTTTGCTGTTAAACTTAATTTTTATTTATTTCTAATTTGGATAAGTTCATTTGTGTTTTAGATGTAGCAGCATTAGCACGCTCTAAATACAATGTATCTCTTTTTTAATAGTTTTGTGCCAGGAAATAGTTACCTTAAATTAGTTTCATAAAAATTGCTTTAATTCTTGGTCGGTAGTTTCTTATAGCCTTAAGAGCATCCTTTCGAACTATTCCTAGTGACAGAGTGGTCGACCGTTCAATGTCAATTGAACCCAACCCCTTCGTATTCTTACTATTAAGACAAAAAGGATGAAGAAAAGGGAATAATCAGAACAACATGTAAACAACAACTGATTAGATCAGAATTAATCGTTCTTTTTCTCAAGCTGGAGAGAATACTGAACTATGCCCTCTACTAAGGCGGGAGATTTAAGCGGCCTTGGTGATTATGTAAAGAGTAGGAAGCCATTTTCTCCACAATCATAGCCTTTGGATTTCAGATCAATGTTCAAGCCAGTCTTTCCAAACCTGGACCATCTTATAGGAATTTACAGTCAACATGATAATGCGAAATCAGCATGGAAATTAGCCGAATCTTTCAAATGTCGGAGAGCGCAAATTAACAAAATCCTTAATCATTAACTCGAGAAATCTTTGGAATTTACCATTTCCTCTACAATCTAACGAAAACCAATTAAGAATCTACTTTTCAATTAAATACATTAGCCAAAAAAAATTAACCATTTTAAAAAACTGAAAGATCAAATCAAGCACATATTTAGCCTTTAAAAAAATTTATACCTTCCGTTGATATACTTTTTCCTTCAGTTTTAAAAACCTTAAGTCTTAAAATTCATTATGAAAGAAATAATAAATTAGAACTTGTTTCGATAGGCATTTATTTTATCTAAAAACGAAAATTTTTCAGAGCAGAACAATTGATTTTACTTGGAATGAGAGATGGCCTGTAGAGAGGTTTCATTGTCGCAAAAAGGAATTATTCATGCATTACATGTGTGTACAGGACGATAAGCGTATAAATCATTTAATTTGCTAAAAGGTGTTGCTATATTTTTAAAAGTAGTATCGACACAAAAGAAAAGTAGCCATGAACTACTTAGGACGTGCTCTCGCAGCTCTCAAAGTGGCAAAATGTAGGACTTAGACATAGCATGTCTAAAATGTTGGAGATGGGGAGAAATCTGGTACAAATATTATGAAATAACATCTCATGTACTTAAACAGCCTAACCGAAAGCAAAAAATGCGAATATCTGTAAATACAATATACTTCAATGCTTTGACCGGGATAAGCGGTTTTGAGTATTGCATTAATTCCCTGCAACAAAATTTACAGTAGTATTGCAAAGAATCTCACCGATTGACATTCACTCTTTTTAGATTTACAAAATTCATTCATCATTTCGCAGCTAAATAACATTTACTTGACTCCATTTTATAGATGAATGTCCGATTCTAACTTATTAATATCTTGTTATATTTAACTTTTATAGTTATGATTATTTATATTTAAAATATAAATAGTATTTTTCTTAATAATAAGCATTTTAATAAATATATTAATATTTTGCGTACAATCTCATTGTAGATTTTGAACAATATTACGAATTATTTCAGACTTTTCGAACTAAAGCAAAAGCATTTGTTGCTCGAATTTTCTGTGCAATTTCACGTGAGATAATAAAAATCGTAAACGGTCAATTTGTAAATTAATGTTTTTAAAAAATAACTTTAAAATCTGATATTTAAATTTGGATTACTTTTTTATATTTTATTCCAAGTTTAAAAATTGTTATGAATTTAATTAATAAAGAATAAACGATAAATTGTGTAGTACACTATTCAACATTCAATGCCTTCGAAGTAAGAGTAACAGATTTTCAATAATCAAAACTTAGTCCAACAAAGATTGTTCCATTACACAGTCATATGCGATATTCCTTTACATGAATTATATGAATAAATACCATCAATATTGAAGTCAGAATAAAAAATTTTAATGAACTGTAAGATAGGTGATTGCTTAAATATAAAAAAGCTCCTTGTTATTATTATTTTAGGACGAATGTCATAATTTTAAACTTTGAACAGATAAAGCCAAGGCCGTTATTTTTCTCGAAACTTCTACATCGCACTCAAATTCTAATGTTCATTACCTAGTAGATTTAAAAGTTGGTATGAACTGAAAGTATCGGCAGATTTTTTTGGTCTGAAACTTATTATATGCATTTCTTGAAGCATAGGATGAGGCAAACAGTCACTATAGCCCACCATAAGATTTCAAGACCAAATAATTTATTCAAACAAAAGCCAAACAGGTGCAGCAGGATGCAGAAATAAAAAATAAAGGATTTTTAAAAGGTATAATACTAGAATTTTATTCAGCATTTTATATATAGCTTCTCTCCGAATTATAATAAAGTTCCATATCGAATGATTGGTCGTAAGCCGAAATGAACATCAGCATTATTTTCATTCAAATGGATAGTAAGAAGTGTACATCAAATACAAAAATTCGGTTTATATACCTATATTCATTATATATAATATGTAACACGTTGTGTATACTGCAAAAAAATTAAATAAATAGCTAAAATAATGCTTTATCTTGAAATGTTAAATTTATTTTATGCTCACAATAATCGAATGGGTCGATTATTGTGAAGTCGAATCCAAAAAAATATACAAATGTATAAAAATATAAAACAAATTCTGAAAGAATGAAATAGTTAATAAGTGGAGAAAAAAATTAAAGCAGGCAAAAAAATTATTTCTGCTATCCCTTTAACTCATTTTCTCCTCCAAGATGATTTATCTACATGCATTTTATTACAGTGATTGCATTCTGTGAATAGAAAAATTTGGAAGGAAAACAGTTAACTTTTTGAAAAATTAAATCTAGTTTATTTTTACTTAATATAAACTATTCTCTGCTAAGTATAAAATAGAGTAATACAGAATTCTAATTCGGAATAACACTGGATGCTTCTTGATTATTGTAAAAGCCATAAAAATTCAGCGTTGCCTAGCCTAATTGGCGTCTTACTTGGCGAGACATTCTTGATTAGAATGTCTCCCCACTTTTAATAGAGTTAATAGATTGTCTACATCACTCATCACCTTAGTAGATTGTCTATAATAAAAAATAACCTTCTTCATTATATTATTTAATAAAAATAAACTTATAAGTAAATAAATTTAACAGAAATAATTTGTAAAAAACACATTTATATTAAAGTACTTAAAGGTAATTTTATTAGAATTAATTTCAACTTTTTAATGCATTTTATAATGAATTGTTATCATTATTATGAAATCTTAACCTCAAATTTAACAAAATTTCTACAAGTTGTGCAATTCGCAGAGATTAAGAATTCAATTACATCAATCCATTAAATGATAAATAAGCCTTTAAAAATATTAGTGTATTGTCATCGATATCACATAAGTGAACAAAATCTCAAAATTCCAGCTTATCAAATTTTAAATGAAAAAAAATCGATTATAAAATTTTTATAAACATACAAAGCAAGTTAAATAAAAGAGCTTAAAAATGTAATATTTCGGGACATTTTAAAGATGAACAAAGGATCAAAGACAGAATATCTCGACTAATCTGAGACAGCTATTCGTTTTAAGTGAATAACATTAAATCAGTCAACAATGATAAAAAAGAAATAGTTGCTATGAAAAAACGGATTAATAACCTCGAAAGCATGTAAACAAACATAGATATCAAAGAGACAGTGATACAAGACGTCGTATCTCATCAATTCAATACCTTTTTAATACTGTCAGAGATATATATGTCTTAAAGAACCGTTTTTATTTCATTGTATGTAAGATTCTATACAGAAGTGTCTGTTCATCAAATTAATATTTGATCTGAAAGTATTGTTTCAAAGTCTTGTTTTTAAACAAAATAACGCTTACATTTAAGTCTCCTTACCCGAATGTAATTGTTGGAAAGTGAAAATTTAATCATTTAAACGAATCCTGCAATTTTCTATTTAACATTTTGTTATACGAATTATTAACATAAAAAAATTCGATTTCAAAATAATTAAGAATCTTTACATTTTAAACATTCTTAAGCCTAAAAAAATTCTTTTAGAATCATGTATGTCAACCACTCCTTTGTAACCTTTATACTGAAGCAAAAGGCTGCATCCAGCTTTGGATGAAATCCATCAACGAGAAGTCGTTCTATACGTCTGACCGAATGATTATGAACGCAATAAATGAAAACTGAACTGAATTAGATAGATGAAATTTGGAGAAATATTTTACTATTAGAACTTTGTCAAATTCTGTCAATGTATGTATTATTTTCCGGTCTGACAGTTCATGTGCACGTGAGCATGTTAACTTGACAAGCTTAATGTAACAAGCGAAAGAAACGAGTTTCAGCGTATGATCCTAAACGTATAACACCAAAACTATAGATCTATCTGAAATTTTGCAACAAATGGACAAAATGGTGTAATATCTGTCTGTTTGTCTGCCAATAGATATATAAACGCTATTATTCCAACTAGTTAGATAAATGAAACTTGACATTTGATCTTGACTCCAAGTGATAGATCGTATAGATCTGGGTCAAACTTTGCAGCCATTAGATCACCCATAGGAAATTCAATGCGCATGCGTCGTCATTATACTACGAAGCTAAACATAAATCCTATATATTAGGGAATTATACGAGATAAATCTAGAGAGGAGCAAGCCCTTTTGTTTGCGTAAAACATTTAAAAATACTTAGGGCATTTCGCTTATTAATATAAGATATAGCAAAAATGATAAAGCCCGGTTATTAATTAATTAATCAACAAGTCACAGTACAAATTATAATTTATTAAAACTAGCTTATAAACAGAAAATAACAAATTAAATCAATAATTTATTAGAGTTTTTTAATAGAATTCAAAGGAATTAAAAACTTGAAATGCATAAATCAAATGTAATTACATAATACTTTTAATGATAAAATAAATTTTAAAATATTTGTAATATATGGAACAAAATGACGAGGCAAATTTGCATCAGTTTAAATTAAAGAAAAAAATAAGAATTCAAACTGAAAACTTTTCAAGAATTTTAAGATCTATGTGCTTTCTGTTAAAGCAAATTGGAATGACCAGAGTGTTTCTAAAGTTACTTGTAGGAAGTTAAGTCTCCGAGTGAGGTATTTTTGCAAATATTTCATCTTGTTTGACAAGAAGTGCGGCTCTGAGAGTGTTTTAAAATCTGAAAACAGTCTGAATTTTACTTATTTCGACATTTCTGAACTTTATGATATTCTATTTTGAAACTGGTGAATATTTTCTTTTTAATACGAAGTTAGATATAATTTAAAAGCAAAATTCTACAAAATTTGTATTTTCCATTGCTTTTTGCTAAGAATATATTGGATTTAAAATGTATGGATCTTACAAAAAGGATGGAAAATATATTCAGTGCAAATATAAGTAAGAACTGTAAATAGATTGAAATTTATTGTCGGCTACTGCTTTTAAAAAAAGAAAGTTGAAGAAATAAAATAAAAAAACCATTAAATGATTTT
The DNA here is from genome assembly GCA_026543865.1 of Argiope aurantia. Lineage (NCBI taxonomy): Eukaryota > Metazoa > Arthropoda > Arachnida > Araneae > Araneidae > Argiope > Argiope aurantia. Next base: position 352,396 of record JAPMOR010083409.1, read on the forward strand.
TATAAGCATCTATATTGAGCTTAAACTTTGTCGATATAAAATGTCAGCCAAAATCATTATTGTGTTAAAACTTCGTGAAAATCAAAATATTTTTAGGTGCGTAGCAATAATTAAGTATTTGCATCGGACTCTTTCTTACAACTTTTCTTCAGATTGAATTTACAATTTTACATAAGGAATCAGAAAGCTTTAAATGTGAATATTCGTAATTTTATACAATTTTCTCTTTTAAACATTCTTAATTTTACTAATTTTTTTATGATCAACAATAGAACCAGATAAACCTTTTTCTAACTATTTAATACAAATAATTCATTTCAACATTGGACTTATAAACATGTTTAGAAACAATTTCAGATTTGAACTGATGATTGAAATATATTTTCATTCGTTACATTAAAATACACATCACATTTGTTTCCGGCAAAGTTTGAAATAAAAAATTCTACAAAATGTCTAGACATTTTAGGTAAAGTATAAAAAGATTAATATTTTTAATGCATTTCTTTGTCATGCGCTATACTGCCAAACGAAAAATCAACAAAAAAGAGGATAAATATTGTAGATTCGTTTGAAATATCACTTCTTTTTGTATATTGCCTAAACAACATTTGTCATTTTATAAAATGCCTAAATATTTCATACGATGGAATCTATAGAATACTTCAGCATTTCATACAATATCCAGAATAATTTTCATATTTCTTATTTTGCATAACAATGCGTAGATACTATTTAGATTGATAGTGTTTTATATATTGTTGATAATCTATCTATAGAAAAGATTGTAAGGTTCTTTAAATTTGCAACTAATTAGTGAATTGTAAGCATTTAATTGTTATTAAATGCTTACGGTACTGATTAGATTAACCGATAGTTGCTATAAGCAATTTTATATTTTGCTTATGGTACTTGTCATTATATATTTTAACAACTTTGTATCAATACAGTATTAAGAAATATCATTTTCTTGTACATATCAGCAATGCAAATAAAAGATTATAATCAGAATTTTTTGTAACTGCAATGAATTAAGAAACATAACAGAGTTTGTAAGTTGTTTTTATTAACTTTTAAAGGAAATTAGTTTGAAAACGTTTCTTCAGATCGAAAAAATAATTTCTTCCAAAAATGTCTGGAAGAAAACGTTTTTATGAAAAAAATGCAGCGAACTTTTGGATCTTTTTAAGATTATTACGACAATTTAATCATGTTTAGAAGATTTCTTTTCTGTTCTATGGGTATTTTTTGCCATGCTTGAAAGAATGAAAATACGAAATAAAAAAAAAAAATTGTTTTTAATAGTTATCGAGTAATAATAACCCCTAATTTGCAATTTGTAAACTCTTTTTTTTTAAGGAATGTCATAATTTTTTATTTATGCATTAGATATAATAACTTTAACAAAAGTAATTCTTCTTTATACGAATATAAAAAAATTGTCCAATCTTTCAATTTTGAAAAAGTTCTCAGTTATTCAAAAGATTTTCAATCAAGTTTTGACATCAAAAATATTTATTAAAATTAAAAAAATTACAGCCCTGTTAATTTTTATTCTACCATGACAATAATTTAAAAAGGAATTCTTTAGAAGAAGAATGTGATATACTGCAAAAATATTTTGTGACTTTGTTAAACATAGTATAAAAAATCGTGATCAAAATTAAAATAATATTTTGATAGTATTTAATGATGCGCTAATGATACTCAAAAAGAAGAAAAAAGGAGTTTTGATTTATGTAAAATTGCATTCTGTTAAAATCTAAAATCAACGTTGAAATCAGATGTCCTATTCACCGGCTTTTCTTACGAAACAATACATACCCGCATGAAATAAAACACTGACATCATTCTTAAACTTTGACCTGAAGCTTTGTTTACATGACTTACCTGCAGAAGGTACGAGACCATTTGGAGCCATCTTCACTTCTAATACTGTCGACCATGATATCAGCTCATTTAGAGAAAATACACAATTTGAAACCGCTATTGCGATCGGAATAACAGATGCGAAAGTGTGATTCCTTCGCTGGACTTCGAGCATGACAACAAACCTTCGGTTGCCATGGAAACTCGATTAGCAACCCCTACACAAACACGTGGTGAAAGAAAACAGCGCCACACTTATGAAAGGTGTGCTTTGGTCTGATGAATGACGGGTTGCTTTTCTCCCCATAAGATGAAACACCTGAATTTCGCATTCGCTATTAAGAATTCTTTAAGGAAACCATATTCTTGATCAATACTTAGAGCATAACTAGGTTATATAATTCAAACATGTTGCATTCAAGTTCTTGGATGATTCTAATTTTTCTCTGGTTCCTAGCATTTCTTATTAACATAATGAATGTTAATAATTAGGGTTTATTTGGTTAATTTAAATATAGTAATTCAATCTAAATTGTTTTGTTTAGTTAAATACTAAATATTTAAGAAATACAATTTCAACGACACTTTGGTATTGCACTCAATTGTCGCAAGTAAATAATTTTTAATGTACACAATTTACTCTAGGACTTTATTTATTGCTATATAAGCAAAGAATTATATCAAAATAACCAGTGAAAAACTACTTTTAAACACGTTAGACATGAATTTTTGCAGTTCATTTTCAAGTTTCATTGTAGAATTGTTCGATTAAAAGCTATATACTCTCCCCTTTTTAAAAATACTTACTTATTTACTAAATGTTAATCGAATGATAATAATTTATTCGTAATTATTATTACTTTATTTATTAAAATTATGTACTGTTTAGTGATAAATATCACTTTTAAAACTATTAAATATAAAAAATATATCTTTACTACCATTTTAAATCAGCATTTATTATCTCTTCTTGTACTTATTGTGAGACCTATTTTTTTCCCAAATTTTTACTGCGAGTTTATTTTATTCCGTTCCTTAGGAAATTATATATTTCTTCTTTGTTGTATGTTGTATTATACCTTTTTTCTACTTCAAGTGTTATAAAAATTAAAAATATATTTTTAAAATTAGATAATTTGTAATCTTTCTTTAAAAGTTAACTTATTCGGTTGATATATTTAGTTTGCAAGTCTTTTAGGCTGGATAAATTTATTTTTCATTAAATATCTCCTATATCTAATTCATTAGCTTATTATGTGTACTTGTATAGTTTAATTACTGTCATCGGGCTCCTGTTAGCAGTTTTGTGTTTCCTCCTTTTTCAATATTTTATATTATTTTCTTCTTATATATTATTTTCTCCTAGATGTGAATTATGATGACCTAGTGGTAAGGCCTCTATCTTCTTTTGCTAGAGAGTTCTTGATTCAAAATCCGATTTTACTGGAGAATTTGTCGTTTTTGTGGGTTAGAGAATATTAAATCTGACGTCGTGAGTCAAATGTTGCCCCACAGGAATGGTGCAGCAGATTGCAGAGGACTGAGAAAGGTACCGCCATTGCCATTGTGACAGTACTAAAAATTACGAGGCTTTATCCAAAATAGCCTTCGAGTTGCTTTAAAATAAGAAGTTAATAAAATTAATCTGATACTTCTTAAGATTTATTAAAAATGATTCTGTTATTTTCGATATCATTCCGTATAAGTAGCGTATATCTTCAATTTTGTGATTCTATAATTATGATCCTAATATTCATTTCCTTTTTATCTTGAGAAAAAATAATTTATAAGCCATTTGCTTATAATTCAACGAAAGCAATTTGAAGCATATTTTTTAAACTTTCCACTAGTTGATTAAGAAATCCATCTATAGAAAATTTTATGCAAAACATTGATATAGAAGTAAACTGGTTTTTCATTTCTCACCAGTAAACTGCTACAAGTCAACCTTTTTCATTTTTTTAGATTGCTTTATATATTTTGTATCTCTTTTCTGTTATGGGAAGTTATATAACGAATCGATTCGAAATTTCCTTTCCAAATAGAGTTGTCAATTTTTTCAAAACAGTGATATTTTTCACTACTTTTGCTTAAAGTCTACTGTTTTACTGTTTCCAAATAATTTAATCTATTTGTCATTTCTATTTTCTGCTGATAATATTTGAAACAATGAATCGCTTTAAAATTTTTAGTTCAAACAATTGCATTCTTCACCAGATGTCCATTGTTTTAATTTTTCTAAAGTGTTTTAAAACTACATGAATGTCATATGTTACTAATAGTTATCTGAATCAATAAATCGTAGAAGAAGAATTCTTTTCCCTCTAAGATTTCATAAGGAGTTATTCTAGAAATAAGAATGATGAGAACAGGAATAGTAGTATTCTAAATAAACAATGTTTTGGGAAGTAAAAAATCAGAAATAATTATACTCAATAAAAATTAAAAATCGTTTAGTGTAGAACAATAAACCATTTTGTTAAAATAAAATAAGAAAAGAATGAAATACATATGCACTAACAATTCCAAGAATTCTATTGCAGTATTTTGTTTAAACGAAAAGCATTTATAGCATTGCGAATAAGAGAAAAAGTGATTCTTCTGATTATAGATTGGGCCGCGGTGGCCTAGTGGTAAGGTCTCGGCTTCGGCTTAAATCCGTCCTGACCAAACGTCCTCCCGCTGGTGTGGTGTGGCATGGAGAGGGGGGTGCCAGCCCAGGTGTCGTCCTCGTCATCTGACCGCGGTTCAAAATGACGAGGTCCGTCCCAAAATAGCCCAAGTGTTGCTTCAAAAGGGACGTTAATATAACTAAACCAAACCAAACCTAAATCTGATTATAGATTAACCCTTTAATTAGCAAATGGTTGCAGATCCTAAGAGCCAATAAAAATATATGTCGTTTCTGAACAACCGGGACAAATAAAGGATTAACAAACTCTGCATATAAACGCATCTTTGCCTGGCATATAATAAACTAATTTTATCTTAAATTAGTTTATTAAATTTTAAAACTTTTAATATTTATTAATTAAAAAACTTTTGTATTGCAACGTTGTAATAAAACAGAAGCTTTTTTTAATAAAATAATTTCATTTTATTTAAAAAAACTAGTAGTTTTTAAAAATTAACGTACTCTTTGTATTTATTTAATCATAACATACACAGCCTTTTGATTAGAAATGAAAAATGCGCTGAGGGTGAAGTTAAATTGATATTTATTTCTTTTTCATTGTTATAAAATAACTCAAGCTGAACAAAACTGAGAGGGGAAAAAAGAAGCTAAAGCGAACATCTGCAGAATATTTCGAAATTTTATTTTAAGACATTTTGTTGCTTAGAAGTTCAGTTAATCATGTTTGTTATCATTAATTATTGTAAAAGAGAAAACGTCAAAGAGGGATTTCTGCAAAAAAAAAAAAAAAATGCTATTATTAATGAAGCAACATTAAAATTTTTGATCAGTTTAAAAACTAATTGCTTAAAAAGACTGCTAACATGTGAAAGAGACCAACAGCTGTTGAAAAAGGGATTAATTCGTTAACTCTGCATTACATTTTTTTTTCTTGCTGATCGTCGACGCCTAAGCTTAAAATTTGATAGCATTTTACTCGTTCTGTGAGATTTATCGGAATAACACAAATAGTTGAAAAACACAAACTCTCAACTTCTTGAATTTGGAAAGATATTTATCTACATGTAAAAGCTCTTTGATAATTTACATTTAGCCTCAAAAAATATCTTTCTGTAGAAGAATTTTGGCTTAGTTAAACTGACATTCAATTATGAAGCTACGGGAGTGCTGGACAAACGAGAATATATTTGGATCTGAGACTACAGGGGACAATTTTGAGACAGACTGCGCAATTTTAGTTCACAATAAATAGACTAGATCATCACCTGAGGCAAAATTCCTTTTTACAAACTTCGGCATCATCTTTAGAGGGAACATGTTTGACTATTAACGGATTCAGCGTACCTTTGGCATGTATACACACTCTATCTTCCCTGAAATGGGATTCGTAAAAATGATTCTCTGGCCTTGAAACCAAGATATTGACTTGATGGCCCACCGATTTGTATGGAAACAATAATTTTTTGAATGTTGGTTGTTTTCTTAATAAAACAACACCGATAAGATGAAAGATTAATCTGTATAGAGAACTCAATGATTTTCTTAATGTTAATTTTTCACAATTTAGATTTATACAATTCTAAAGTCAATTTATCAAACTATAACACAAAGCTGTGTATATATACATATAATGATATTTTAAAATCTCATTCAAATCTCAATTAATTTTCAAATTTTTATCTTAAATTAGTCTATGATAATTTCATTCTAAAATGTTCTTTCCTTTCCTAATCCAATTCCGCATTTTTTTATTTAATTAATTCTGCAGGAGCTTTTGAAACCTGTTGATTTCAACATTTCCTCGCACTCAGATTGAAGGGATAAAAGTCCCTAATGCTTAGAACATTCTTTTAAAGATATTTAATACTCCCTTTCCTAAGTCAACAAGTGGTAAATAAATCCCTTATCAAAATCTCCAATTAAAATCACTTAGGAAAAAAATTTTGAAATTTAATTCAACTTATTTCTCAAGGGCCATCATTTGTATTGAGGAGAGGCGATAGTAAAAAGACGTCTGCTTACACCGCGGTATAAGATCAAAGCGACAGAACCCTTCAGTGATTTTATAAGGAGATTCTGATGGGGATTTCTTTGTCAAGTTTCGACTTAAGCAAGAGAATCTTAGGTATCTTTTATAAAGATGTGCAAGTGTGAAAGATTTGTATCCCTTCTCTACCGATGTGTAAGTCATGGAATCAGCAGTTTTGTTAAGCACGTTTAGAAACAATTAAATAAAAAATGAGAATTGGATCAGGAAATAAGAGAGAATAAAGTAAATGTGTGTTTATTTAAGATAAAAATTAGAAAATTAATTAAGATTTAAATTAGATTTTAAAATATTATTACACACACATATACATGTGTGTGTGTGTGTAAACATATCTTCCTAAAATATTTGTCTTCGTGAACACTTCTTAGTTAACGTAACTTAAACAACACGATTGTGTAATTTGAAACAAGGGCTTTAACTTTCATTACTGAAGAGTAAACAAATATGACTGTAAAATTCACCCACGTTTATCAGTATGCATGCGAGATGAAAACTGAAAACAATTAAGTGAAAGTAATTGACCTAAATTTACGTCAACTAATTTTTTCGCAAGTATGGCGTAATTTATGCTCACATAACACACTCCACGTCAGCCACGCCTGTTTAAATTTTGGATTTGAAAAATTAATTGCTTTTAATACTTGCAGTATTATATCACGGCTAAACATGACGTAATTTTTAGAAAGATATTTCAAAGCATGCACAAATACATGTATTTTATGAGTGTGACAGCATGAATGACGGTTCACGTTTTTTTAAATGAATAAACTACAATATATATTTTCTTTTTACTTTTAGAAGAATATAGTTTATTTTATTTATATTCAAAAATGGTATACTTGTCTTACATATAAGTTCACTGAATAATTTATAGCTATTTGAAAAAATGGAAAGATATGTCAAGAAAAATGATATGGCAAAAAATAGAGCATGTTTTATAATATGGAGGTACTGTGATAAAAGAAAACATTTTAGATATTCACGAAGATCAAGCATCAGCGTTATTCTTTCGACTGGCGAGCTCGCAATTCATTTATGTGTGTTCTAGGAGCACGGATCTTTACAAATGCCAGCCCTTTATCAAGCTTTCTGATAATTTATCGACTCTCTTTCCCTTTTTCTCTTCAAAATATTTCTTCAAGCCTGTCTATTTCTGCACAAAACTTTTTCGCGACTCCAAATAGGAATGTAACATAGGAGACGGGGCACCATTTAATGAAAAATATACAAAGAGTCACTTTATATTTCAGCTGACAAGACGGATTTAATAAATAACACATTTTAAAGTTTATTATAGTGACCTGAAATTATGCCTGACCGAGTTAAATATATTTTGTATATTAAAACAATATTAATATCACGAAGATTTTATAAATTGTTTTGGCATACGAATATTGATGAATTTCCTTATAATAAATACTATCAATATCACCGCTTGATATTTCGTTTAGGGGGGAGATTCTTTCATTTCAGTATCCTTGCTCTAGGCTCACATTCACCAACTCTATCAACATTTGCACAAAATATCGTACGATATTTCGATATTGTTGCTTACTATTCTAAGCTCCATACAATATCGTTAAACTATCGTGACAGTATTTGCTAAATATTTTATGCTAATAGGGATATATTGGGGTGAATATTATATTATACTGATGTATACTATACTGATATATTATACTGAATGGATTTTTATAATTTATATGAGAAATAGGTAATAACAAAAGAAGATGATTCCTAATAGAAAAAATATAGTTGCAAATGCCATGCATCCCTAGAAAATGAAGGAAAGGAAACGGAACAAGTAATGATAAATCAAATCATCTTAAAGATTTTATTAAAATTTGCACTATAAGAGCAGATGTTCAAAGTTGAGACTATTTACCAGAACGCAGAACATATAGCGTCATTGCATTGATTAGCTGATATTCTAATAAAAGCTCAGCAGTTAACAGATATTAACGGTGGAAGTGGATGTTCGTGATACATAATCCACATCATTATCAGTAAGAATCTCGTCTTTAGAATTTTTCATGCCCTTCCACAAAAAAAAAAAAAAAAAAAAAAAAAGGAGATAAATTAGGCACTAACATTTCATGAAGTTGTATTTCGCTGTTACTAGTAGCATTCTACATAGTAAGAAGCAGCTGCACGATTTCTATGTACCTAGATGTACCGCTCCCTCACTGTACCTATGCCACCTACGACATTAATTTTCATTGTTGACTTGCTGTACGTTGGATGCGCATCACTTAATTCATGAGATTCAAGTCACTTCTGTGAACTCAAATTGTTGAATAAGGACTACTGCAACAGTCAAACAACTTGGTTCATGATTGGAAGCCGTAGACATTCAGTGCCCTCATCTACCTCGTTAGTTTATTTACGTTCATATCTTCCTATGTAGATTCTATCTCATCTTTAAACCTGAACAATCAGTTTTGAATCACCCTATATATATTCTTGGCAGATTAATTCGTGGTGCCTCTTTCAGAAGGCAACAGTGTTAATCATTTCTGGACACCTTAATTTATATTCTTCTCGTAAGCGAGCAACATAGGTAACTATAAACTCACTTGATTTATATAAATGTTTGCTATCTTCGGATTAAATAAACGTTGAGGTATCAGTAACAATTAGTGGTATTTATAATTTCAAATATTATTTAGAATTTTTTTAATACAATGGCAACAACATATCTTCGGGGTCGTGCAGTGTTTTGAATATAGCCATGTTTAAAAAAACATGATAATGTAATATTAAATGTAAGCCATGTTGATGAAATAAGTTTGAAAGAAAAAATAAATGAGACGTTAAATGGCATCCTGAAATATACATAAATTACTGGACAAAATTATACCTTTAAAACGTAATTTTATTTAATCTTCGATCCGAATTAATTTTAATAACTTGATTTATATTTGCTACTAATATTAAAAACGTTAAATAGGTCTACTTGGAGCCTTATCCTTCTTGGTTGTTTTTGATTTGTTAGTTTTTATTAACTTTATCAAAAGTTTATTTTCTCTCTCTCTGAAAATTAAACCATGAGATTTGAGAAGCAATAATTATTATAACTGTTCAGAGAACTTGGATATTTTGAGATTAGTACTTATTGTAGAACATTTGCATTCTTGAATTTTTGGGCAGACAACCAAGAGCCTAATATCCTGAATAATGTATCGTGCCTAGAGCTACGATGACGTAATCTGAAGAGGAAAATACATCAGAAGCATATTAAAAAGAAAATAATTTTTAATCAGTGACACTCAGACTAAATGGGCATGATGGTAGTCGAGCGATATGGACAGTTAAAAAAAAAAGAAAAACTTATTTCAAATAACGGCATTTAATGCCTAACCACTCTTTATTGACATATCTATCCTCCATACACATAGGATTAAACTAAGTGAAATCATAATTTTCATGTGATCAATTTATCTCTATGCTATGTATATCTATGTTGTTTCTGTGTATGTCTTTAGTTCTGAGTTAGAATTGAAAGACTTCGATTGATTCTTTACTGTGTATCTGTTCAAAATATGATGTTGTAAAATATTTAATTGACCATCTTATTACTGTAGCAAAATATCACTTAAGTAGCCATAATTCATTTTACACTTATATCTAAACTATCCACAAAAACGAATTGTATTCTTGAACCGAAATTTGCCAACGCTATCAATTCAAGAAAAGCCTCAATAAACGGTAACGAACTACATTCATGAACCGAAATTTGTCAGTACTATCAATTTAAGAAAAATGTCGATAAATGATAACGAACTGCATTCTTGAACCGAAATTTGACAACACTATCAATTAAAAAACATCAGTAAATGATAAAATAAAGCATTCTTGTTGATTCTATTAAAGGCTACACTAATCTTTAATATAATTACTATGCCTTAAAAACAAAAGTAAGCTAATGTCTTTTGCCTAGTTTAAGGAAAATCTGCTTACATACTTACCAAGAATAGTTGACAGCGAAAAAAAGAAAGCATGAACTTTTTATTTCACAAAGACAAAAACATGAATAAAAGCGTAACCGCGATTATGTTGGATTATCCAAAGAGGCGAAGTTTTAACTGCTATGGTTCAACCTGCATCCCATTCAAGATATATTAATATTAATAAAAACAGTCTTGACGTAAAATCATGAATCAAACTCCATACTGACAGACATAATGTATTTATATGTAAATTATGCTGCAGATTGGAGTTCAGTTTTTTTACTACAGCCCATTTTGGATAGGGAAATTTTTCCTTCTACTAAAGTGTTGATATTTTAGTCATTTTTAACAATAATCTTTGATTTAATGAGAATTTTTTTATATATTTCTATATATTCATCGCGATTTTTGTTCTATAAAATAATATGATTAAGAAAAACTCTCCTTTCCTCTCTTTTTTTAAAGTTTTTGAAGCATTACATTAAGTTCCGCTAAAAACTTAGCATTTAAAGGAGTAAAAAATATATACACTAAAATTAAATTAGGATAAAACAAAAAAATTAAGAATTGGGGAATATTTCAATTCTCAGAACTTTTGTGTTAAAAATTTTTTGAGCCAAAAGATTAATATACATTTTGAAAAACTTGTTATTGAAAAGAGAAAAATGTTTCATTTAATATCTTGTCACGCACTTTTCTGCATTTAGAACAGCTTCAAAATTCACAGGGTGCGATTTAGCAGGACAAAAAATGTTTGACTTCTTCTATTAATGAAGACATTTTCAGGAGCAAATGAAATGATATTTGGTATTAAATAAAATTTCGAGTGAAGTTCTTTACATAGTGTAATTTTACAACAGCAAACTGAATATTCCAGGTAATAAAAGCCATTTTGATAAATCCCAGGAATTTCTAGCAGTTTCATTTTCCTAATATTTTCAATAAATAACAGGAATTTTTCTACGCCCAAACATTTTATTAAAATTCAGAACAAATTTTCTCGTAGACGTGACTTGGAACATGAAATAAGAAAGCAAATTACGTTACCCTTATTTGCATATCATTTGTTATTTCTATTTTATTTTCTAGAAATGGTGGAATTTTCAAAATTGCTCTCAGCTTATTTCTTATGCTGCAGTATTTTATTGATATCTATGAACTATTTTCTTTAAAGAGTATCACGTTAAATAAAAAGAGAAATGACCGTATCATAAAGAAAAAATTCTATAATAGTAAGAAGACTTTTAAAGCACATTTTGGTGATATATTTCTATAAATGAAATTCTGAATAAATTGTTGTAGTTAGCTTTGACATTATTAATCTTTCCCATTAACTTCGCAAAATCACATACTGTTCCTCCAGGCGTAAATCAAATGAATTTATGTTCTTTCGCTGGATATTTCTGCCCATTCGTCTTATAATTTTCTTTTTAAGTTCTCTCTGTTCTTAATGTCGTAGATATTTTTTTTTCTTTTTCTTCTTTTTCAGACTCACGTTTAGTACTTTCATTATGTTCCATGTTGTTTAAGATAACTCAGGCTGAGAAGAACAAAGCTCAAAACGAAATACTTGATTAATATTGCAACTTTTACTCTAACATTCAATGTTTTATTCAAAATTAGATCGACGTTTCATGTGATATTAAATCCTTATTAAAGATACCAAATAAATATTATTGCAAAAAGTCAAAATTAGTTTTTTTTTTCATTTACATTTAAACTTTAAAAAAAAGAAGAAGAAAACTGAAATGCTGTTACCTATTTACTTTTGTCTACGAAAAACTTTCAGTTTTCCTTTCTGAAAAACTGACGAAATAATTTGGCTCTTACACTAGCTTCAATATCCTTTAGTTATAATTATTCTTTATTTATATTCACATTCGCACCTGTGATTTAATAATTCACCAACCTCTACAATCATAAATCTTTCAGTTTATGAAAGAATTTTCCTAGTATATCCTAGTGAAAACTCAAAACATCATCTTAATATAATAAATCAATATTATCTTTCTCCATTTTTTATTTTTTTCATTAACTGCTCATAGATTGTTCAAATATAAAAGATGAAGCTTGATTAACATTGAATAAAATCATTTAATAACTTTTAATCACTTAATTTTAATAACATAAACATTTTAAAATTAGCTAAATTAATTTTTTTAAATGCTATAACATCTATCGAAAGTGACAGCAAAGAAGTTTTTTTTCAAAAATTTTCCCATTCTTATGAAAATAAAATCTTGTTTTTATGTATGGTTGAAAATCAAGAAGAAGCTTCAGTAGTAGAAGTAGCTGTATCACTATTACCAATTCAAGTCACTATTAAACTTTTAAAGTCTCTCTCTCTCTTTTTTTTATTTTTTGATAAATCAGTATGCCAATATTTTTTTAAATATATTTACATTTGCAAACGTAGTCACTTTCATTTAAAACCATTCGAAAAATATCTGCAGGTCCAATAAACAAGGTATTCACTCTGATTGTACACCAATAGCTAATTTCTAAACCATAGAGATAAGCTAGCACATTTATTTAGAAAAATACATTAAATGACATAAAAAATTATATTTGATATTGTTTAGGGCAATAAATGAACTACTGAAAAGCCTAAATTTTTTATACAGTCCCCCTGTTTTATTAGTCAGACATATTTGGTAAGAAATTCATTTATCACCTTAAAAAAATAACTGCATCAAAGTTACTCCTGTACCGTTGGAAGGTATTCAAGATTAAATTGAAAGACTGTCGTCACGACAACTATATATTGGGATCTATAGTTAATGACCATTACCAAATACTATGTAAGCCTTCCATTAGAAGTATGTTCCATCATTGGCATGGAAGTAACTCGACATCACACTATTATTATACCAACCAGGGAACCGAGAACCACTTTTGATATCGAAATTTCTCATCCTCATACACGAGGTGAGCCCACAATGATGTGTATTTAGGGATTGCAATACCAGTATTCCGGGATACTGAATACCGGTATTTTGAGCCATTTGTACAAATTTGTAATACCAGTATTCACAAGTTTAAATACCGTTTTTTCGGTATTTACTAGAAATTTTTTAAATTGTCTCTACTAGCAACTTAGCCAACTTAGCAAAATAGTATACGTTTTTGTTTTTATGTCACCCTAACGGGCGAAATAAATTAATTAGACTGTGAATACAAAGTTGCATCGTACAATCAAGAGAAGTGATAAAATATGTGAATCATTCAAGAAGGCAGGTCAAAACTATCCTATTACAGCTCTGAGCGATACTGCACACGCGCAGGATTCGTAGTCTGATATTTGTATCTGTGAAAACAAGGTTGTAGTTGTAAAGAAAGTGCGTAATATTTCGATATTTTTTTAAAAGGTCAGTTTGCTATTTACATTATATTTTCATATCATAATTTAGGTTGATTAAGTTGATTGGTGCAAATCAGCAATTGTGCTATACTCATGGAATTCAATTAGGAGAAATAGATGTATTATACCAAAAAAATGAAGAACAGAAGAATCCAAATACTGTGGATATAGAAACTTCGGATTCCGACTTTGAAGAGAGTGAGAGGGATATTGACAATGAAGATAATGATAATGTAATTGTTGAAGAAGATATTGCTAATGAAGATGAAATATTAACCCATTAAGAATTGCTTCCTATAATTTATAAAGTTCGAAAAATTGTGAAGATATTTAAACGTTTCCGTACAAAAAATGCCATAATTCAAAAATATATACTAACTGAAAATAAAACAGAATATATGTTAATAGTAGATTCTAAAACACGTTGGAACAGTTTACTCTTAATGATGGAACGATTTTTGAAACTGAAAATTCAAATCCAAAAAGCAATAATCGACTTAAACCTGTAAATTAATTTTTCAGATAGTGAATTCGATTTAATATCCAGAACTATATCAGCTCTACTTCCAATAAAACTGGCTCTTGAGGCATTATGTCGGAGAGATTCTAAATTATTAACAGCTAATGCAACAATAAATTTCATGTTGCAGTCACTGAAAGAACAGCAACATCACTATCTGAAGAATTATATATTACATTGAAAAATCGCACAGAAGAAAGGCATACCGAAATAGGAACGGAATTTACATAATTATAATGATTTTAAAAATAAAAATGAAAAAGAAGAAAAGAGACTAACCAATTCAAATCTGATCAAGTTTATAGTAAATATTCTTAAAATTTTTTTACCCACAAACCTATCCAAATTCAGAAGAATTCGGTACAGTTATTGAAGATTATGACACTAATATCGATAGTGAAAAGAAATCTTGAACAAAAATTAGAATTAGCGATAAATAAAAAAATTTCAACAAACCAAAATACAATACAGAAATCAGCTATATCCAAAACCATCCGACGATAAATCGATTTATTTGAAAATGAGGGATTTAGAGTTAAATACTTGAATAAAGTACATAAAAGTACCACCAACTAGATTAGATGCCGAAAGAGTGTTTTCTACAGCTGTTAATTTTTTTACAAAATTATGTTCCAGGCTTAATGAAAGTACAATGGATGTATTATGTTTTTTAAAATCACATTTTAAAAATTTGTAATAGTACTACAGACTGAATAGTGATATTTACAAATTTTTGTAATTTAAATAAATAAAAATGTTCCTTTACTTTTTTTGTGATTCTTTATATACTGTTATGATTTATAAGTTACAAATTATTTTTTGTGAAATTTACACTCTCTAATGAAACTGGCAAATAAAACAAAGAAACACCTGTATTTTCTTTCTTTTTCTAAAATTTCTACTACGGTATTAAAACTGGTATCCCGGTATTAAAATCTAAAAAATGCAGAATACCGGTATTAAACCTTTGATCCGATATTGCAATCCCTATGTGTATTCTTGGACTAAAATTGATCAAACGAAGAAGTTTTTAATATCATTTTTTAAATGATTTTAGACAATTTTGATGAACGCTTCAAAGAAAATCCGCCAATAAACGCATGGCGCTTCCTAGAGGCAATCGTTTATTCGCCTGAAATGATCAAAATCAAAGCTTCATAACTTGATTAGTTCTTGTCATAAAAGAAAGTTTTTTTTTCTATTTGTTCAAAAATTGATTGTGGCAAAAAAAATTATTATATATATTATATATATTACTATATATTACTAAAAGGAATTGTCGGATTATATGAAAGTTTAGACATCTTTAATTTTTCAGTAGTACTTGCATTGGCTAAAATGATATAAAAATTATTCTTTAAATCACATAGAGCACTTCTGAACGTGAACTTTTCTAACTTGAACTTTTGAACTAACTTGAACGGAGTCACAATTAGCATATGGAAACATTTGATGGCTTCTATTACCTTTTCCGTTTCATGCTTTCTAATAAATATATGATCATTGCTTTTCTAAAAGTGTTATAACTTCTAACCATCAATATTTTTAACATAAAAAGAAAATAATTATTTGAAATTTAACAAAATAAAATTTAATGTTTAATGTTCTTACTTTCTCCAAGTTTGGAAATAAAATCCATTAACTATATTTGTTTGAATAATTTTTTGTATAGTTAAACTTTAAAAAATACATAAAATAGGATGAATCTTAAATAGAAACGAAGCAACTCTTTCCTACATCCCCCTATTCTTGTGCCATTTTATTTCAATGGCAAACTTAAAGGTTTAATCTCTGTTTTACACTAGAGCTTCTTCAAACTCTCTTACAATCTCAAGAGAATGGAATAATTGGTGAAAGTTTTAATCCCTTCAACAAAGACAGAATGGTTTTTCCGTGAAATGCCTGAACAGTTTGCTTTAGTGCTATAAAGGAAGACGGTAGGACACATTAAAAACTCCCGCTTTTAATGGAAATTACTAATTCAGTAACACTTAAAAGTTTTAGAATCTTCCTTCAGCATCATTTCAATGACACTCATTGAGCTCTTTTACATCTTTGAATTTCATTAAATATTTTATCGCATTGAATCGAGAATGCTTTTCTGTCTTCCCTCTTATCTTAGAAAAGGCTTTCTGGGAATACCTCAAATATAGGATTGACAGGATGACGTACAAGTGAGCTAGTTTCTGCATTCTTGAAGGGGTCAATCATGGAGGTCATAGCATGTGCCGCTCGTAATAGAGGAGTCATTAAGTGTCGATCATAAAGCCCGATATTACTATTAGCGGCAGCCGAGTCATTCAGTGTACCACGGTTACCTAGATGAGCCGGGAGTACTTCTTTTTAGTTATTGTCTTAGTTAAAGTTTGTGAAAGTGGAAACAAACTAGTATTTATAAATACTTGTTCTTTGTGAGTATATTTCAAACAGATTTTATTTCTTCATATATGACACTTGGACGAAATGGATTCATTAATTAATTTGCCCTCCCAATCTCCTCATTTCAAAGAGGTATTTTGCAATCACCCAGAAATTTTGAACCATAATGATTAATCTGAACCGGCAATTTTTCATTCCAAACTCTTAAACCATACCACATCCTATCGAATTTAATGTGAATTAGTCCTCCATACATGTCGGTGCA
>JAPMOR010083409.1:378759-409282 GCA_026543865.1 Argiope aurantia
TATAATATTATGAAGTATTGATTAATATCATATAATATCGCAATATTGTACAATATTGTGAAACTTACTGTGCTGCCTGGTTTGGAAATGGTTTAAAGAAAAATTACTACATAGAAAATGATTTAGCCTTTCGTCATTACATCTGATACAAAGCAAAAGATTATTTCGTTATTGAGTTTATGAAATTTTTCCAGTAACCCCTAGAAAAAATATTGTTTATATTCACAACAAATGAAAATGTTTAAAACGTATTTATGAACTTACAGATGTCGTATTTTAAAATATATAAAGAAAAGAAAAGATACCTTAAATCATGATTAAAAGCCCCTATCATTGGGAAAATTATTTTATGACTATTTAAGATTATATATTTTAAAACTAAATTTTTTCAAAGTTATTTCTTAGAAAAAAAATCGAATGCACTATTATAAAAGGAATTCTATGTTGTTTTTTTTATTTATTTATTTTATGCAGGATTTATTAACGAAAGCTATGTAAGTAAGCTAAACCATACATATTTTTTTATTTACTAAATTTATTCTTAAAAACAAATTCTGTTGCATTAAGCATGCTATACTTATATAATTGGATTCGCAAACAAGAAACTAAATAAAAACAAATCCTAATTGGTTGTCATTATTTTACAGAATATATTGCTTAGACAAAAACAGGATGTTAAGCATGGTTCATACATGTACAATTCAGTGCCCATTAGTTTAATATTTTTACAGTGTGAAAACATAATCGTATATACATATAAATACATTACTTATAAATTTATAAATTATATCCCTCATTCCTTCATAAATACATTATATCATTTATGCATTATCGACTATTGATATTATTGGAAAGTTTGCTTAGATAAATATTTATACTAATGAAAGTGCATCAGCTATATATTAAACATTTTCTTTAGTAATGAGTATTATAAAATAATTTATTGAAGGTTTAGTGTGC
This sequence comes from Argiope aurantia, assembly GCA_026543865.1. NCBI lineage: Eukaryota > Metazoa > Arthropoda > Arachnida > Araneae > Araneidae > Argiope > Argiope aurantia. The sequence goes on from JAPMOR010083409.1 coordinate 379,720, forward strand.
AAATTGTTTTAAAAATTTTCAAAAATGATAATTACAGAGTATAACTTAATAATAAATTAAGTGAAAGGAACGGCATTTTAAAATATGAAACAATCAAAGGAAATATTTTCAAAAAAATGTGACAAAACTGTGAAATGACAGTTAAATTCCTTCAGTTTAATTTGAAAGAATTTTAATTCCTTCGGTGATTTTATTATATATAAGAGAGTTCCTTAACATTTATATAGTCTACATTTAAATGAAAAAAATGTGCCGACATGAATCTAAAACTACTATAAAATTCAATCTACCATTGAGGACTAACTTCTAGCTATTACATTACTTGAAAATCAGAAATAAATAAATAAAACACAGAAATCTATAACATAAGCATATTCGACATTCATTTAATACTATTCTTCTCAACAAAAACCAAAAACAGACATGCAGTTAACAACTTCATTCTGTATCTGATGAAGATTTAAACGAAAATCGGATATATCCTAAATTAATCAAATATTATGAACTATTAAATTGTATGTGGTATTCACAATATTGTGTAATATTATACAATACCGGATAATATTTTACAATACCGAACAATAAAGCACAATATCTTTCAACATTGTCCATCATGTTATTATATCTGAGACAAGGGAAAATAAAGGAAAAGATAATGTCTTAGATTCCATGCACAGTTCGGTCAAACTGTAAAAAGAATCATTGCATGTCATTTTAATTTACAAAAAACGTTTTATATTCCTGCAGAAAGCGCTCAAAGAAATAAATGGACATATATAATTTCTAACATTTATATCTAGATGCCTTTGTTTACTGTTTCATAAGTAAATTACTAAAATAAATACATACATAGGTAGATATTTGCACAATATCATTGTGCACAGCTTAAAAGGTTGTTTTTATATTCTTACTTTAAAAAAGCTCTTATAGATTAGATTCTATGGCACTTAAGAAGTAAGCAAGGAATAGTTTGTTCCTGAAAGGATGGATTTTGTTAAAGAATTTTGTGAAAGAAAACATTTTTAATGAATAGATTTTAGATATTACTGGATTTCTTTCATTTTGAAAACATTTTATGGACCTAGATTTCATTTCTTTAATAACATCAACATAAGGAACATAATAAAGAGCAGTTAAAAAAATTATGAACCTATTATCCAATAAAGAAATGTTTCGCTCTTTTGTTTTACATTTCAAGAAATGTAAAACAAAACTTATGCAATAAAGTATTTCTAAATTAATTTCATTATTGTTTTTCTTGTGTATCTTTCAGAGAGAATAGTTTATTAACCTTATTTTCATTTCTGCAATAGCGTCAGTTCTAGATGCATAAGAAATCTCAACTGCAAAATTTAATAAAGCATTTAACTAAGGATATTTACTAATTCCTTCTAATTCTGTATTCATGACAACAACAAAAAAATATCATTTTTCTAAATATCGAGAATAAGAAAAATGAAGAATTTTCTTCGTTTAAGCTACCGACATGGTTGACTAGAACATCATCGAAAAGAATCCATTGATGGAAATAGTTAAGATAATTAAGATAATAGAAGATAAGATGGACTGAATTATCAAAAGGCACTTAGTTAAATTGCTTTTTAATTAGGATAGAGCAAGTTTTTAGTTAGAAACGCAAATCCGAACAAAGAAGCTTAAAAGAGATTATCCTACAAAAGAAGTAATGTTCATTAATAAAAAAGTTAATTTGTTTGATGATTATTTGATTTGTTTTGTGGATAATTTCTTCATTTCCATATTTGTAAAGCATATTAAATAGTAAGTAAAAAACTTGATTTAATAATTTGGCTATTTTTACTGGATCCATTCATTGCTTTACAGAATCACTTTGAGCGCTAAAGCTAAGATTGTACGTTATATTATATACGTTCTATAATTTACATATCAATATATATCTCAACTAGCTTAAATTGCTTCTTCTCATGAAAAAAATTTCCTTGTGAAAAAATTTATTATTGCATAAATGTCACTTTAAAATGAGTTTTAACAAATATTAAACTATTTATATCATTTCAAAATAAAATATCGATAAAGTAATATTTGAATCTAAATTTAAAAAAGAAATATAAAATACAGAATATTAATTGATGATTGACATACATTAAGTACATTTAAAATTTTTAATATTTAAAATATTTTAGTTAATTAAATTATTTCAAGGTAACAGAATAATTTTTATTCATTGTTTGAAAAACACAATATGAATTTTTAATATCATACTACACATAACATTTATTTAAAAGATTGTTCTTTTTTTAATGCAAAAAATATTAAATGTAAAAAAATGAATTATTTAAATACAAATACATAGGAATGTCAAAATATATCTCAAAATAAATAAATACTTAGCTAAATAACACACAAGTTTTAAGTAAATTGGGAAAACTCAAATACTGCAATTACATAATGGGTTTATAGTAGTGGAACAACTGAAATATGGACATTTTGAACTTTTTTCATAAAAAAATGCATCTCTAAGATTAAAATAATTACTAATAAATACAGATAGTTTGCACTTTTTATCATAAAAAAATGCGTCTCTAAAGATTAAAACACATTTAGCACGGCTAATAAATATCATTTCACATATGACTAGAATACACACAGTTCTTATTTATTTATTAATTACAATTATATATTTCAATCATGCATATATAATTATATGTCCTTTCCGTACATAACTTACTTAAATAATACTGATTGATTATATCTGACTAAATAATTTACAAAAAAATATAACTATCAAAGACGTAACATTGAAAACATTCATCACACATGATTAATCATAACAATTATTCTCAAAAGAATCCCATTGTGTATAAAAATAGCACCCTGCGTTATCCAACAATAGAATCTTAAGAACAAAATTAACATTACAGATGTACAGGAATAATTCATCTTTTGGCAATCACCATAAGCCATATCTTATATCATCTATAAAACTCTTCTTCATTTTTCCCTGCCACATTCTAAGGTAAACTGAAAAAATTCAAAGTTCTGTACATTAATATAATGATTAATATGTCAAATAGAAAACTGAAAAGAATCAAAGTTCAAAAGAAAAAGATAATAATTACTATATTATAAGGAAACATGAGAAAGCTCAAAGTTCCAAAGATAATGATTAATACGTTACAAGAAAACTTTTAAAAATTCAAAATCCAAATTTACACAAAATGATTAAATACGTATTAAAGAAATTTGGAAAGTTTAAGACTCCGTAGTTAAAATTATTATTAACATCGCATACAAGGGTGATTGTGGCTCCATTTAAAAAATCGGAAAACTATGATTGAATAAAAAGTGACTCTAATTTTGAATTATTCAGAACATAAATGTGATAAACCTACATAGATACAAACGCAAAAGCTTTACATATCTAATCTAAAAGTGTATTTTCTGAATTCATTAAAAAAATTCTTTTCCTTCTTTGAGAGAAAGAGGGGAGGTGGAGAGATAAGTTCTGAAATTGTTGTGCTTGTATTTTTTTGTTTATACAGTATCAGCAACAAATCATTTTTATGTAGATAAAGACTTTTTCATTTGATCCATCCAGTGTTAAATCAGGGTCAGAAATAGGCATATTAATAGGTGTAAGGATAAAAAAAATACTTTGTGAAAAATTAATAGTATAAACAGTGGCATAACTATATAGTATAGGTCCGCTAAATGTGTTTATGGTTTCACCTACATATTAATTAAACTTATCACTAATTATAAAAGTTTTGAGATGTTTAATCAATGATTATAATGCTGCTGAATTAGTTTAAGGATATTTTTATTTATGGGAAGTAAGGAAATAATTCAGCATTTATTAAAACTTTAATTAACATTTATTGACATTACTCATTAGATTTGATAAATTCGTAGTACTTTTTGATCATATATCAATCGCATGTTAGTCAAATACTGACTGTAGGCATACCAGTAAAGGACTACAATTCTGCTCTCTTGTACATTTATTTTTCAGTTATAGAGGAAGGACAGTATCAGTGTCAACGTGCAAATGTAAAACCTTGAGTCTAGGACCCCTAACATCTGGGGATCCTGATGTTCGGGGTCCCCAGATGTTCAGTCCTGTCATCCTATAGCTATGCCAATGGTAATTTGCTACACGATCCTAACAAACTATTCCCCATACAAACCAGGAGAAAATGAGGTGGTGTCTTTCAGACAAGATCGAACCCAATGATCTGAGGTGAGACGGTAGAGAAAGTTGGGGTATTGGTTGTCCACCACAGATGTAATTAAATGCACGAGTTTCTATTTTAAATTCATTTCATAAATCAAATCAAATCAAATAGATTTGTTCATACATAAATTTAAAAGATTTCGTCTACTTATTTGAGACTGCATCGATGTTAACAATTCTGTCATCGATTTTACTAAAAAGTTACTTGATCTAAATCATTTACGAAAAATACAGGTGAAAATTCCAGATTATACTTACAAAACTTACATGACGTTTATGAATCCGTAAAAGCTTTAGTGATATGAAAATAATCAATAAGCCTTTTCTTAAGCACCTTTTCATAATTTCATTGATGAATTTCTGAACTCACAATATCATTAACATTTCTCTTAAATTAGAATAAATTTTATTTCGCATTTGGTGAATATCTAAACAAACAGTATTCGAGGGTAAGTGCTGCTCTAGTATTAACCACATGAATTATCTTTAAATGGTATATTTGTTCTGAAATAAAATTCGAGTAATATAATAAGTAAATATTTCACAAATGGGGAAATTTAGGATTTTAGATTCTGGCCATAATCAATATTAGCACAAATATACTTAAATAAAAAATTCAAACTTACTTTGTTATATATTTATATATGCTGCTATTAGATTTTATTTTATGTAGGTATAGTACAAGTCATCTACATCTATTTTAATTGGTTATGTAATTTTAAAAATCCAGAAGCTCAAGCTGAAAAGTTTTGGCAAAGGAACACAGCATGCATGTACTGTAAGAATATTTATACCAGCTTCACATCAAACAGCAGTTTCCATTGCTCCACTAAAGCTAAAAAAACAAACATATATCAATCTCATAATGACGAAAAATGTGAAGTTCTTTCATTTAAAAAAGTACTAAAGAATAGAAGAAATATACCCATATCCATAAATTAAGTATAATTCAAAATCACACGGAAATCGAACTCTAAAGTAAAAATTTCGCTTGTTGAATTATCACACATATCTTCAAGAATTATATGCAAATTGCATGATGCCGCCAGATGACGCCGATAGTACGTGACGATGACGAGAGTGTAACAGAGGGGGTACAGAAGGAATGGTGCAAAAAAGTAAAATTGTTCACAAGCGTTCTGCTAAAACCGAATAGTTATGACACAGAGGAGGCATGTGGATGATTTTTAGTGGTAGAATTATCAGCCGTCTGGAATGTGGAAGTACTAAGATGGAAGTGTACGAGGAACTTATAATCGTCCAAAGTGAATTTGGCAACGATTCCAAGATGATAGAAATGTCGGTAGATGTTACAGTACAGGTTGCCCCCGATTTACAATGCCGAATGATAACCGGTATTTGACGATAACTTCCAAAAGAAGCAGACAGAGCACAGCATCAGAACTGTCTCGTCAGCTATCTTCAACCACGGGTACAACAGTTACAAGGCAAACCGTGTACAGACATTTGGGACATATTGGTCTATATGCTCGCAGGCCTGTGAGATGTGCTCCGCTATAGCAACTCACTGTCACCAGCAGTTAGCCTAGAGTAGAGAACATGCAATATGGACATCGGCACAGTGGGCTTCTGTGATGATGTCCAAGTTTAACTTGCAGTCTGATTCACGTCGGAATTTCATATGGAGAACGCCAGATACCAGTTACCACCAAAAGAACATCATTGAACAACACCGTTACGGTGGTGAAAGATTGCTTGTCTGTGGTGGAATTATATTGGGCTCCAGAACAGATCTGCATGTTCAGATCGGAACCATGACAGGCCAGATTTATCGAGACGTCATTCTAGAACAACATGTACGTTTGCTTAGGACAGCCATGGGCGCGGAATTTGTGCTTATGGATGATAACGCCCTTCCTCGCCGTGCAAACATCATAAATGAAAGCCTTCAATTTCAGGATATCATTCTAATGGAATGGCCAGCATTCAAACCTGACTTAAATACGATAGAGCATGCGTGGGACATGCTTCGCTTACGAGTTGAAGCCCATCAATCACCTTCTACATGTGTACCGGAACTTCAGAGAGCATTGCTTGCTGAGTGGAGTAATCTTTCCCAAGATCAGCTGGATAATGTAATACTTAGCATGCCTAGACATTGTACGGACAGTATTTCATCGCTTGGGATACATACAATGTATTAACCTCATTCCAACCATGCGACATTCTTGTAAGGGAGTTATTTTTGTAATTACTCTAAGGGGCAAAAATCCTAGTTTTTTTTAATGGTATCATACATACAACATCTTTTTTTGTCCTTCATCTTGTGTTTAATAAATGAGATTTATGAATAGGTCACGTTTGTTTTGTTTCTGGGCCTTTATTTGTCAGAACTAGTATTATCCTTAATTTATAGACATGAGTGTAAAAGAAGAGGGGCTATGTGGCACAAAGATGTACAATATTTTTACGATATTGCTCAATATTCGCATTATACTACAATATCTTCAAAATATTACAACAATATTGGAAAATAAGAGAGAAAATAATTTTTTTATTGCACATTTAATACAAAATTTATGTCTAATCGTAATTTTTATAATTCACTATAATTTATATAAATATATATTTGAAGTTGTAAGACTTTGCTTAATTGTTTTTACTAGGGATTTTAAAAATAACACTTATAGTTCATTTTAGGGCATTGCTTATGATATACAATATTAGTATTGAAAGCAGAAATTCAAGCAACTTTTCATTTCAAATAATACAAAAATTCAAATACCTCTTCACTTTATCCAAAAAGCAGCAGAAGAAGAAGAAGAAGAAAAAACGAAAGAAAAATTATATTCAAAGTTCAAATAAAATCGCGTGCAGTAAAAGATAATATTCCTGCATAAATACAATATATATATTATATCTCAGTGCATCAAGAAAAACAAATTTTTAGCAAAAAAAATAATAAAATTATTTTGCTCATATAAATAATTTTAAATATAATTGTTCTCAAAAAGAGAAGCAAAAATCAGCAGCCGTCATGGAAAAGCTTGATTAGCAAGTGAAAATTACCCATTCATTAGAGAAATCACAAAACAAAAAAGTTGTGAGCGAAATTTTATGTTGAAATTGCATTCAATCAGTTAAAATAAAAAAATAACGTATGCATACAGCAGTTTAAGAGCAAATGCATATTAGAAAGGGGAAATTTATAAGAAAGCATGCTTAAATGTAACTGAACTATATGGCACTAAAATTATCAGAATTTATTTTTAATAAATTACCATTTCAACATAAACTTAGACATGAAAACTTAATTTCTGTTAAGGAATCCATCATTTTTTCATTACATTTTTACATCTAATGCAGAAAATAATAGTCGATAAAAATATTTCTCATGGAATTTAACTAATAATTACAAAAATAATTTTTGTAGAAACATACTAATTATGTAGATGTGTTTCATCACCTGATAAGATAGAAGTGTCATTTGTATCAAACAGGTTATGCTATTTAAATCTAAAATCCATTGCGCATCTCGTAGGAGCAGAAAGGAAGTGATATCACATTACAAAATAACTCATTGTTTAATTAGATATTAAATGGAACATGCAGTTACGTTTTTCATATTACTGGAAGGTTATGTGCATCGCTTCTGCAAAATTCCATACAACAACTATGAAAAATAGCTTCAATTCATTTCAATCCTCATACTGCTTTTGAAAATGTCCTTCATTATTTTCAAAGCTACACTTTCTCCCTTCCTGAACATCTTTTTAATTTCAAATGAATGCGAAATTGCCGTGAAATAGATGAACATTATTTTAGACAAATTTTTATAAAATACTTACTCAGAGTCAGTAATTTCAGCAGTAGCTAATGGAGGAGCAGTCCTAAAATGCCTGCCACCTATTTGAAATGAATTACTGGATTCACCCACTCGGTTATTAATGGAAGAGCCGTTTCGAAAACGGTTTGAACTTAATGTTATGTTCGAAGGGGATTCTTCTTCATCACTTGGACTATCATCTGAAAATTATATTGTAATATAAATAGTTTTTTAAAACAATAGCATTAAGGTTGAATAATATACAAATTATTTCAACTTGAATTACATTCAATTTTTTAATCTTTAATTGATAATCCATTAGCTATACTACTAATAATAATGAATGCACGTGTGTTGGCGCTCTGCATGTCAGATCGTTTGACCTAGAAGTACCAAATTTAGCACATGTATATACTTAATGTACCTCTGAGCGATTTTTTAAAAAACAATTTTCGTAGAATTTTTATTAGCTAAAACTCAAACGGAATTTTGATGTTTTCTTATGTTACAGAGCATCTTATTAAAAAGCAAAAATTATTTTTATATTATCTTAAAAATCAAAAAATTCAATTAATCGAATTTTTAATGTATAATTTTTCCTATTTTTAATTAATTTTTTAAAAATATTTTTAAGCATATTTTACAAAAATACATTTTATTGTTGAAATGTTATTGCTATTAATATTTCACCCTGGATATTTTTTCATTCTTGATTATCAAGATTCGAAAAATCGATTTATTTTTTTATGCTGAGAAAGTTCTAGTTCAAGTCAAGCTTTTATTTAAAAAATTTAAAATTTTGTTGTATTTATATTTACAGATTTAAAAATAAGAAATGTTGAAAAAAATTTAATGCATGTCTATTTTTAATATCTGTTGCTCTTTCCTGTGATATTATTGATCCACAAAAGTATCGATAGAAAATTAAGGAAATGCAGAACAGAGTAAGATAACAGAGAGAGAGCAGTAAGAACAGAACAGAGTAACATAATGAACACAATAGAGTAAAATTTCTAAAATATTACGAGTTAGTCTATCAAAATTTGAAGTTTAAAAATAATTCGCCTAGGAAGCCCTTAAAATCAAATTGCTCAAAATATTTGAATGAAATTCTTAGTAAACATTAATCCCTTCTAATTAACTTTTCACCAAAGGTGGCTAGTTATAGAAAATATAGAATCTTCAGATTAATTTTTTCATAAATTTGTTACCAGGTGGTGCTACTCGTAAGGACTTAAAATTTAATTTTATTAATAGACTTACTAATAGTCGGTTCTGAAGCAGGGTAAAAAAATTTCAAAACTATTGCACATCAAAAGGTGAGTGAAAATTTGATTGAAAATTCCATCATTACAAATATGAATGCAAATTAACTAAAAGTACTTAAAATGAAACATCCTGGTAAAAATATAAAGAGAGCACTTTCAAAATAATTCTTTGACTGTAGTAAATGAAAGACAAATTCTTACCAATCAATCTGGGAGACGCTCGATCAAGACAGGAAGCAGTATCTGGAGTACTTTGAGTGCAGACAGGAGATTCTTCACACTGATTTATAGGAATAGGTTCTAATTCTTTCGAATCTTCAGCACGTGGCTTTATATCTTTCAGAGATCTTTCTGTATCAGTCTTCAGTTCATTTTCAGATTTTGTTTTCTTCAGAATACGATGCAAACTTTTTTCTGAATCTACAGAATGGAGATGTTTGATTCTGTCACAGTCTTCCTCAGAACGACAATTATATAGGCTTTTCTTACCATAATTGAAATCCTTCTCTTTTGATAAACGAACATGTTTTTTATTCACATTTGGAGTGCCTTTATAGCAAGATTTAGAGCATCCATCATATTGTGGTATATCAGTACTGCTAAAATCACTAAAAGTGTCTTTAGATAGACTTTGAGATCTACATGATGAACATATACCTGTTTTAAAATCAGTTTTGTTGACACTACCTAAATGTAAGTTAGAATCGAGACTATTTGTTTCAGCAAACATGTCTCTTGCTGAATGCATTGACTTTTCCACACCGCTAACACCCATTCGAGGGATGCAAAATTCCGGACGAACATTACTCACTGGTGCTGACAAAGGAGATGACTTTTGGCTGTCGGCACTACCCCAGCTCATGCTATGATCCTTTGAGCCGAGGCCCATTTTTAAAGATAAGGATGTTTTACTCAAAGGAGATCGTGATCCTGGAAGCCGAGGATAAGAAAACATGTTTACACCCATCTTAGGACCAGAAGATGTAGATTCTGCATATTCTACAAGCATATAAAATCAGTGTTTTAAAAACTATACTTAAGCATTCAAAGGTTATCAATATTAATGAATAGAAATCCATATGGGGAACAAAATAAATTTCATATTTACAATTTGTTTTAATAAAGCGTATTGTAGCAAATTGGGAAACGTATTGTAACAAGAAATTCGTAGCACACGGTTTATTAGAAAACATATTGTAACAAACTGTAACACATCATTCATCAGAAATTGTACTGCAAAAAATGCATTGTTTCATTCAAGAAAAAACGAACTGTAAAATGCTGCATTACATCATTAATCAAAAAGAGTATTGTAACAAACAAATTGCAATACATGATTTATGTATCAAAGATTTGTATACATCATTTATCAGAAAGCAAATTGCTTCCAAAATATATTGTCGTACATTATTTACAACTAATGGTTTGGTTGAAAATACATAATTGCTTTTAATGTGCGATCCATTAACCTGAACGCTTTTAACTGCAAAAGTTTGCCTTACACACAAAATATTTCAAAAATGATAGTCATTATTAATAGTCAAAATTAATAGTCATTTCATTCGAAAGTATATTATGCTTTACTAGAAAAAATATCAAGTATCCAATAGGAAATTTGACGGCTCCTCCAATATGGCATCAACATAATATTGATAGCTAAATAACCGTTTTTAAAAGCATAACATTTTTTCAAGCAAAAATGGCGTGAAATAAACATTAGATTTCTAATAAAAGTACGAAGTTCCATGAGCTACTCACCAGAAAATTTCAGCACTTCAGGAGATTTTCCCTCTTTTGACTCTGTAGTTAAACTTAGTTGGCATGGAGTGGCTGCATGTGAATGATTACCATTCAAGATATCATCCAAACATGACTTAACTGATCCTTTATTTTCTAAAAAGAGGACATAATCTTATAAAAAATACTCTCTTGCAATAGCATGACAAGGAAAAATTCAATATAACGGCTGGAAATGAATTAGGAGAGAAAAACTGATGATTACCTTAATAAGCTTATATACATAGTGTCTCGAAAACGTGGAACAAACGTTCATTTCAATAAATATTGCATCTGAATAAATACTTCCAGTTACAGAGCTTCATTAAATAAAATGGACAATTGTCTGAAAACACTTTAGCTTTTGCAAAAGTTAATAATAAAAAGTTCAAAAAACAAATTTTTATACTACTCCCATAGTGTAAAAGTGATATTAAAATGTTTCTCTTACATTCATATATGTATAAAATTTCATGATTCTTCTACAAAATATGTAGAGATATTTTTATTTCTAAATTTTAAGGAGTAGTGAAGTTTATAAATGTAGACGGAAACATTTATTTTAGAAACACAAATTTATTTAACATGGAGAAACTGTCATATGTGAAAATGTCTTTTAGTATATTATTCAACCTTCACAAATTGAAACAAATTTGTTAATCACACATATTGCTATTCACACTGATAGGTCGTCAGCTGCAAATTCCACTGATTAGAAGAAGGAAGGAAAGCATGTGAATTTGAACATTTAAGATAGAGAAGAAGCGAAACTCCGAGAAAGAAAATAAAATTCTTTGCTCGCAATTGTGTGCGTAATATTAAACTTTCCTAAAAAATGGCATATTTCAGTAGCGAGGAACATTTTGAAAGCTTCGTGATGACAGAGCAGCTGCATTTGTATTTAAATATTATTAGAAGAACCCAAGCATAGGTGTCGAAAGTGTTCATTTTGAAACGTTTTGTAAGCACTTCAATTAGTGTGATATTTAACCATTTTTTAAAATTTAATGAAAGTTAATAAATAAATTATTATTTTCTGATTCTGTCTTTTTAATAAGTTATTGGGATACACATATTATACATGAAATTTGCAAAGCAAGATTCGTTCAAACACCAGTCTGAAATATGAAAAAGCAGTCTAAGTGACTAAATTCGTATTTTAATATCTTTGCAAATGCCATATATAGAAGCAAGAAATTTGCATAGATGAGTACATAGTTGAATATAAGAGAAACAGTCTACTTATTAACACTTTTACTCTATGTGGGCAGATAAAAATTTAATTTTGGGGGATTTTTGTTATCAATTTCCACAAAAGCCAAATTCTATCCATACGGTTGTATATCTAATTTAATAAAACTATGCACCTGGAAGTATACGTTTAGATGCAATATTTCAAAAAATAAGTTTTGTTGCACTTTTGAGGGATATCCAGTATGCGTATGCGAATTTGTTGATATATATATATTTATATATATATCTTTGATGGAACAACAAATATATACATTATATATATATAGCCATATTGATGACACAATAAGAAATAAGGTGATTCTTGGAAAAAGTATGTTGATTCCAAACTTGTCACAGTTAAAATTAAGTTCCATGTTGGTAACCATTTTTATATTTTAAGAATGATCAGTAAAATTTGTTGCCCTAGTAAATATTTTTCGGGGAAAAAATGATTCAGAAAGTTTCAGAGACTATTTTTACGAAAAATTCAAGCGAATGAACTCCACTTATCGTAAAAATAAACCAATAACAAATAAAAAGGATATTGCTGCTTCGTTTCATGGTAGATACTTTATAAAAGTTCTGTGAAAGAGAAATTGCATTCAAAAATAAGTAAATCTTGACAAGAAATGGTATGAATTTTTATCCTCGTTCTCGATTAAACATGTTTCATTTTTGCAATTACTACTTTATTTATGGACACCTTATCTATTACTTTATATCTTAAAAATGTAATAAAATAAATGTTTACAGACATATGTAATAAAATGGCGTACAAAAGAATTATATATTTTTTCGAAAATAATCAAAATTCACATATGCCTAGTAAAATGAAACAGTTGAGTAAATTCTAATATTTTTTTAATCCTAATAATAAAATTCTATATTTTACACACAGTAACACACAAGAATAAATCAAACAATACTCACGTTCATAATCACTATTTCGTAAAATTTGTTCGTAGTATTTTCCATGTTTGCAATAAATGCCTTTATTTACCGTCGTTTCGTCGAACTCTGATGTTGAAGGTTGATTTTCAGATAACTTTGGCTCAGATTCAGCTCGGCAATGACTAGTGCATGTTTTAGATGTAGATCTACTAGTAGCCGATGAAGTTGAAATTCCGATGCTTCTGTGATAAATTTTAGATGAAGGGTGATACGCTGAAGATTGCTGTAAGTAGAGAATCGAGATGAATTCAAACTATCAATAAAATCAGCTTTTAAAAACAGTCATTTACGTGTAAACGCAAATACATATTATTTGTAGTTTATTTAAAAAGCATTTTTAAATAATCGTTTCAGATAAATATTATAATTTTTTACAAATATAAATACTTATCAACAACTGAAATAATATTTTACTCATACTAATTAATTCAATAGTCTTGAAAATCTTATTACCAACACCAAAATATACCGGATTACTTTATTTCTTTATCACTCAAATGAATTCCTATTACTTAGTTTTTACTATCACAGAAGAAAAGAAGTCTTGAATAAAACATATACTCTTTCTTTTCGAAAGATTCTGTACATTCATCCTAATTAGTCTTAAGATAAGAAAATAAGAATTTTTCAGTTGTTACAATTTATCAGATTAATCTTAAGTTTTATTTTCCTAATTTCCTATGATAATCTTTTTCTCTTTTTCTTATTTATTTTAGACAAAACGTCATGTCTAACACAAAAAGTATTTATCAAAAAATATGAGACACAATTCTTCATTCATTCTAATTTGCAATACATTTTTGGAAATCTTTATACTTATTTTACTCATCAAAACAGTAGCATTAAATTGTAGCCATTCTTCCAGTAACATTAAATTGTAACCATTCTTTCAGTAACATTAAATTATAACCAAACTTCCAGTAACATTAAATTGTAACCCTATTTTCAGTAACATTAAACTGTAACCATACTTCCAGTAACATTAAATTGTAACCATACTTCTAGTAACATTAAATTGTAACCATACCCTCAGTAATATTAAATTGTAATACTGCATTATCCTAAAAAAAATTGTTCCATATAGTGATGAAATGAGACAGATTTGAAGCTTACAAAGACAAAAACTGAATTTTTCCACACTAAAAAAATTTTCAAAAAATTAAATGTTAATTTAAAATAAAAAAAATATTATTTGCTAAAATACAGATCAATATAAATATTATTATACTTCTTTCAAGGGCCTCATAAAATGGGAACTTCACAATACGTATCAAATTCTCTCAGTCCATTACTGCTCTTCAGCAGATTAAACGTATTTAGCTTTATAAAAAATGACAAATGTGGAATTCATCATTATGTGGCATCATTTATAACAATATTTAACTATACATTGCAGTTTAATAGATATCAAAAGAGAAGTCAAAGAAATCAATATTTTATCACTAATATTAACTAAAAAAGGCATTTTTTCTTTAACATCTTTTATAGTTTTCAGAAATGCTTTAGTGGTCTTACCAAAGATGACTGAATGCCATTTATTTCTGGATATTTGTTGCTTTTACAAAGTCTGAACCACATAAAACAAATTTGTTGTTGCACCTAGTGGCATAGAAAAAAAACATATGTAGAAATAAAAGTATAGTTTTAATGAATTGCACGAGAAAAATTTATAAAAAACCACTAATAAAATTCAAAATAAGTATACACACCTTTTTATTTATTACACAGTAGCCAACAAAGATATATACCCCTTCTAACAGGCAAAAGAAGGAGAAAGCATACTGAAGAATTGCGTGCGTTTCATTAACAGAAAGAATAGCGAGAACCCAAGTTGAACCTTGAATGGGGAGTAATATCACAGCTAACCAAAGTAAAGTCCTGTAAATAAGAAATATATTTTAAATATTATAATCACTATGAATAAAAAGAACTATGAGTTTAGAATCCCGTACATAACTACAATCAAAGAGTTTTCTTTTCTTTCGTATTCCACTATTCTTCTGAGATATCTTATAAGTTAAATTTTTCAAAATTCGATGTAACGATTGTTTCTTTCAAAATTTGAATATAATAAAAATGTCTTCCTAAATTTGTAATAAGCATATCTTGAAATTTTGTAGACAGAAACATTAATCTTTGAGTGTGCATGGATGATTGTTAAAAGAAAAATTTTACTAAGTGACTCTTTTATACAGTATGGGTGCATAAGAATTTAATTTTTAAAACATTTTATTATTAATCTCCACATAAAACAAAGTTTTTTCATAATGTTGTCGACCTTATTTAATTAAATAGCTAAGGAAATAAAGGCTTGTTCTTCTTCTTTTGGACACGTTATGTAAGCATAATTTTTGTAGCAGAGTCGTGGTCGAAGTCAGAGAAGACACTCTGAATTTTTAACTTTGTTTTATTTCCATCTCAGGAGGCACGAATTATGGACTAGCAGAAGAGACGAGCACAGCACAGAACGACACAAAACAAAATGAGGAAAAGCTAAAAGAGAGGGAAAGTATTTTTCCCGGTGCTTATATACTATCAGATTTTTATAGGGATCTGTCACACGTGTCGCTTTTGATAAGGGAAACACATGGATCTTTTAGAAGAATTCCCTTGGCTGTCAATTTTGTATCCCTTCACTCGGAGCGTGGGAACAGCTGACGAACGCATTTTTACAAAGCTTCAATTGAATTAATTAAATAGAAAAAGTGGAATGAAATCAGGAAATACGAGAACATTTTACATTAGAATTGATATGAGCTGAATTAAGATAGAACTTTAGAAATTAATTACAATTGAAATTATATTTTAAAATATCATTACAATCCCCCCCACCGAAATACGTGGAAGTGCGTCAGGGCCCTTTGACACACAACCATACCCTACAGTGGCGACCAAGTAAAAAGTTAATATTTAAAAGTATTTCAAAATTCATACTAGTATATTAATAGAGATACCCAAGTTTCTCCTACTTTTGCATTACTTCAGAAATCAAATTCATCATTTTATATCTGAAGTACAAAAACACTAAGAATTATATTTGTGAAAATATTATATAAGACTAAATAATTATCAATATCATTATTGTAATGGTAATATTACAATAATGATATTTCAAAAAACGTAATATCAATATAATTATGATTTTAAGTAAAATATTTGGAACTGAAAATAATAAGCATAAAATTCAAAAATTTAAAAAAGCAAACTTGGAAATGAAAATAATAATTATAAAATTGAAAGATTTCATATTAAACACTTGGAACTGAAACTAATAAACATAAGACTTAAAACCTTCATATAAATCATTTGAAAATGAAAATAATAATTACATGATTCAAAAATATCAAATAAAAAACTTGGAACTAAAAGTAATTAATACAAGAATCAAAGATTTCATGCAAAACATTTATAAATGAATATAACAAGTACAGATTCAAAATATTCTTATAATAAATATTTGAGACAAAAAAATATATTATATAATAAATATTTGGGTATTTGAGAAAAAGAAACATTTGTATTTGGAAACTTCGAAATATTTTGGCACAAGTGATAACAGAGGATAGCTTAATGGCTGTCAGAGGTGTAAAAATTTCCTCTGAGGTATTTACTATATTATTCTAACTATCAAGTGCCATTAATTATGAAATATATAAGAACCATGGTCCATTAATTTTTACTTCATTCACAAAGTCTGTATGCATATTGGAACATAAAAGCATACTGACACAATAAATAACAGGGATAGTTTGATTACAATCAGAGGTGGAAAAATTTCTTCTGAGGTATTCACTACCTTGACCTTATTATCACATTGTTTTCAACAATATGTAAAGATATATAACTATTATTGGTATGCAAGCTTGTAATAATTTTTCTTACCCTGTGTTTCCCTGACGAAAGCATTTTTACAAAGCTTCAATCGAATTAATTAAATAGAAAAAGTGGAATGGGATCAGGAAATAAAAATAGAACTTTAGAAATTAATTAGATAATTAGAATTGAAATTAGATTTAAAAATATCATTACATATATAAATAAATAAATATACATATGTACGTGCGCGTGTGTGTGTGTAAGCATATTTCTAAAAAGTAGAAGGCAGATTGGAAGACATAGAAAACGCTTTGGATTTTTTAATTCTCTTTAATATCCATTCCGGGAAAGCATAATTATTTACAAGCAGAGACGCGGACAAGGTTCGTCCGCCAAAGCGCGACACAAAATCAGAAGTAAGGAAGGACACGAAACAAATCATCACTAGTCTTATATATCACGGGATTTCCGGCCACATGTCAATTGAATACTCGTGTTCACCTTGAATTAACAGTGGAATGATATCAGGAAATAAGAGAATGAAATTACTATGGGCTAAATTAAAATAAAGCTTTGGAAATTAATTTGGTTTAAATTAAGAGTTTAAAATATCATTACACACACACACACATATATATAGCAAGTTTTATGAATGTGAAGGAATGACATTAATTCGCACCAGTTTTAATTTAGGATTAAGAGAAAATAGATTCAATGTTAAAAAAAATTCACTATTTGGATCTACAAATAAATATACATTTGGATAAACAGCTTGTATTTACTAACAGTTCCATATATTATTAATACATTATGAATATATTGTAAGCGATATATTATGATGAAATGGATGATTATTGTCGATATATTATAAATTGTGAATATTTTTCTGATCCATGAAATTACTGTCATTAAAAT
This sequence comes from Argiope aurantia, assembly GCA_026543865.1. Taxonomy (NCBI): domain Eukaryota; kingdom Metazoa; phylum Arthropoda; class Arachnida; order Araneae; family Araneidae; genus Argiope; species Argiope aurantia. The sequence continues at coordinate 397,679 of JAPMOR010083409.1, forward strand.
TCATAATTATTATGTCTTAATTCATTATTGTTTATATAGAAACATTGAATTATTCAAAAAAAGCTGTTACATTTAAAAACTAAATTGTTGTTGCCATTTTATGTTTAAAATTGTGGTTTTCTTTTTATGCTCATTTGTGTTCATTTGAAACCATTCAGGTTTCCTTAATTTGGAATTTTTGGTAATCCGTATTTTTATTTTGGTCCCTTAAGCTTCAATATTTTTTTTATCCATTACTATTTATATTATCCCACATTTATTATTCCAATTTTATTTATAATATCCAATATTATTTATATTATTCAATATTTATTATTCCAATTTTATTTATATTATCCAATATTTATTTATCCTACAATTTGAACTGAGTAACAGCTCTGTAGAGTGGAGGTATTTTTGTTATGTCATTATTAAACTAAAATTGATAAATGTAAGTAAAAATTTTATTCTTATAAACTGGCAGCCCTTTGGTTATTATTAAAATATTTCGAAAAAATATTTCCAAATAATTTATGTATAGCATTTTTTTTACAAATAAATGTACTGGAAGTGAATCGCTTTTTTTGCATGTAATGTTTAAAAATAAAAAAACTTTCAAAAATTAACTGAATTTTTTTTTAAATATTCAAGTATTTATCACTATTAGAGAGCTAACTTTTCTTTAAGAATTAGAAATAGTATTTTTAAAACGATACTTACTTTAAATTACCGAAATCCATTATAGAATCTTTGCATTGCAGGCTTGACTTCAAGGCTGCTATAAACACGAACAGGGTAACCTGAAAAAAATATTATAAATAGAAATGCTTTTAGAAATTGCAATCATGGTAAAAGGAAATATTGTTCTGTTATACGATTTTTTGCTTTTGTATGTATGCAATAGACGGTGTAACAGCTTTCCAAGAATCATACTTTTACTATCACACACCCAAAAGTTCTAGCTGATTCCAAAATTCAAAGACATCTTGTGTAAATTTATAATAGAAGTTTTGTGTGTGTGTGCATGGCTTTTATTTTAACAATAAGAGGTTTCAGTTTTTCCTCTCTTCTTGTCATATTCGTGCATTATTTTCACATAGTCCATTCTATCCTTGAAGTGTTATAAATAGAGGTACACATATGTAGTCATACAAAAATTATTTAAAAGTAATTGAGAATGACCTAAAAATCTCTTTCCTCTGTAGAAACAGAAATATTATTAAAACTTCTATTTTGTTAGAGGAAAAAAAGATTTTGGAATAGGAAGAATCTAGTAGGGAAATGAATGAATTAAAGATTTAACATAATCACATCAATTGATGTAGCCAGAAATCCTCCAAAAAATCATACTATGCATTCTTAATACAAAAAACTAATAAAAATGTGTTTAATTATGAATTAATGTGCAATCAAGTAATACATTATTTTGGATAGCTTTCTTTACAATGACAAAATATGGTTTGTATACATTAATAATTTTCTAGAGCAGATTTATAATATTTCATATAAATATACCATGAACAAACTATCGTTGAGTGAAATGTTTTTTTTTTTTTTTTTGGCTTCTAAAAGGAATTATTTTCTAGAAAATTTATTAAACAGTCAGAGTGCAGAAAAGCATTTTATTAAGGACAGTGCATAGAGTTGAACAGAAATGCCATCAGTGATATTTATTTTTTCTATAAATTATTCTATCCTTTTATTTTTCCTTCATTGCCTTGAAATGAATTGCCGTTTGAAAATCCATGAAAAGAAATTTATGACCTTCAAATCTTATGCGATTTATTTAATGTTATGTTACGTTTCTAATTGTTGGTAATACAGCTTAATTGAATTTGGTCATTTCGTTTTAGACTCACATTCCATTGCTTTTAAATTCTTATCTTTTTCCCTGTATAGGGAGGGATAGATTTTGTCGAATTTATTCATGTTAGATCGTACTTCACAGTGAAATGAGGAGTACCTACGAGGAAATGTTTAAATTCTTGTATATTTATAATATGTGTCATGTTTAAAGCAAAGAAACTCATTTAGAATGAACAATAGCTTATTACTATTAATATTAACAGCAATTATTATTATAAAACAACCAATAAAAATTCAGGTTAGTTTTAATAATAGAGGTTATTATTAATGCTACAAATAATATTGTTCATAATATTTGATTCTTAGTAATACTATTCCATTATAAATAAAAATAATAATATACATAATATAAATCCTGAAAATATTAGTAATGTTTACTTTGCATAATAAGTCACAATCAAAACGTATTATGTTCCCTTTAATGATCCTTGGAAGGAATGATACAATTATGTTAGCCTATCCACAGCTAATAGGTAGCTTCCAAATGCTAAAGCAGCGTCGAATTTCTTTAAGTTATATATATGTAGAGAAAACACTTAAAATTCCAAATACAGTTTATTTAAGTATGCTTATCTTTAAAAGTCATAAAGTTATTTAAAAAATACATACAACAACGATAACGCAAACAGGGCCGACTAGACTCCAAACCACATTTTCATGCACAGATAGCCAGCAACTAGATAAACAAATATAAGCAAATTTTTTGTAGAACTGTATTAGAAAATGCGTAATAAAAATTCTAAAATCACAGTACCTAATACATTTACACAAAAATACACATTTTTACAATACATTCACACAATATCTCTGACAGATGTGAAACATTTTTTAATCTGAAACAAATGTATGTAAAATATTAAAAGCGAAAGCTATAACTATCAAAATATCAATGCCTTTCTTCAAACTTATGTTCTCACATAGAAAATGTTTCATTACAAACGGGTTTTTACATACATTTACCTTATCTTTACATTTACAATACCTTTTTACAAAATCATGTTCTCGCATAGAAAAATTTCCTTAAAAAGGTTTTTTAAATGCAATTTTATTAATGAACTAAACGGCAAAATATATTTTATTTTCTACCTTTAAGTCTCAATTATTTGTTTCTCAAATTCATTGGTATTCATAAAGTGATACATTTGTAATCGAATCAAAATTTAATGTAATTAACATCTAACTCGAAATTAAGTTCTAAAGATAGTAAAATAGCTTATTTTCATCAAGAATATGCAAGTACACAAAATTTCAAACTCGTAACTCACCAGGAAATGAATGAAAAATTAACTCTTCAATACATCGTGTAGCCATTTCGCTACATGTTTTTATTTCCATTTATAAATTTCACATGACAGTTTCAGAAAGTAACAATAAATGTTCGGAAATTCTTTTTTTAAATACTTTTTGATAAAAATTTGTAGAAAGGACCGACAGATTATAGTAGCAGAATTAAATTTAAACTGGAAACTTGGGAAAAATAACAGGATGGCAGTCATATGAATAGTTCTATCATTAAAATAAAATAAAAATACTTTTCGTTTGCTTCGTAAAATATATATTAATAAAAAGTGACTTTTATTTTTATTGTAGAATTGTTATAATGTGATTTGTGTTACTAAGATATTGTTTAATTTATAATGTAACCATTTTGGACATACTATTTTTTTAATTTCATTAAAAAATACTTTAAAATGTTTTAAATAATTTTCTTGAATTATATGCAGTTATTCAAAAACATATTTTAAATAAAAAAATCATACGCTGTAGGGTTAATTTTAAAAGTTCACAAACCAAGTTACATAAAAGCATTTAAAAATAACGGAAATAAAAGCCTAGAAAAGTTAGAGAAAATTTTAAATGCCTATAAACTCATTTTATATCAAACTTTTTTCTGATCTTTAAAATATCCAAGCGATTTTTTATGTAAATTTTCTATATAAAACAAAAATTTTAGAAACTTAATTTTACTTTCATTAGTTTGCTATTTATAATTATAGCAGACTCTTCTTTTATGTGTTCATTTACATAATTAAATCGAAATTCACGTAATCGACAGTTATAAGAGACAAAATAAATATTATAATAATACCCCAAGTAGCACAGCAGTTTTCCACAATATTGTGTGATATTATATTATTCATTTTTTAACAATATTATACAATATTGCGAATATTGTTTAATATTATACAATATTATGCATTATATATATGCTACTAGGGTTGGTACGGAATTGACAGTTAATTAATTAGTATCCAAATAGAATCACAAGGAATAATTATAAGAAAGTATTTCTTAAATGAAATTTGCAGTCTTAAAATAACATTAAACTGAATAATATGAATTCATAAAGCTTAAAAACTGTGTAAACTAGAAAATATTCAAACAAAGTCATAAATAATAGGCACAAAGTTGTTATTTTTATGTAGAAACTATCACATTGCCTTCTATTTCGTAATCAAGTGGCAATTACGACAAATCTATATGAATTTAGTAGAAAATTATTAAGTAAGAACATATCTGAGACTTAAATGCGGTTTCACAAAGTTTACAGTAGCATAATGCTAAAAGATGAATTTTGCTTATTGCAAGAAAATTTCTCATTGAGAAGAGAAATTAAAACAATGGAATAAACAAATAAATATATCGATATTTAAAGGAAAGTAAAATACTCAAAGTAATGCATCCTACAATTTTTAAGCAATGCAATATATCGGAAAAAATATATTTGATTTTAAAATGTGTTCGCAATAATGCTTTAAGAATAAAAATATGAGCAATAATTACAGTAGAATTAGTAATAAACAATTTATAAATTTTTGATTTTAAAAATAAACATATCAGGAATATGCTTATATGTAAATATTAAAAATATAAGAAATTTTGTAAAAACAAAGGTATGAGAATACAATGGTTAAAAAAATCACCAAGATGCTTTTCAACAGTTTTCTCATCAATTTATTTCAAAGTAATACTTATCCCGTATTATTTCAACATAAATAAGGATAATTATTCCTACAGTCTTTATCTTCTTGATATTTTCTTGATAAACAGTCTTGATATTTTCACGGTCAAATCAACTTAATTCATTTTTTCTTAAAACATGAGCATCTTATACAATACTCTAAATTTCTCCTTAATTATATATTTTCTCTCAATATGTTCAGCTGCTTATATCAAGAGAAATTTATTTTTCCAACAAACACGATTATTATATTTAAAAATATAAGTTGTAAGGTAATGACATTATTCTCCAATTAAAATAAAACATTCTTCAAATTTCTTCAGAATATTACGAAAGAAACATAAAACAAAAATGTACAAATATATAATAAAGAGATCGTTTTCAAATTGAAACATTTATACAATAATACTCTCATGAAAAATGATAGAATTTTGTTGACGATATAGTATAGTAGGAATTATACTTTAATAATATTTCAGATTGATATTTAAGAGCAAATAACATTTCAAAATTTTCAATAGCTGCAGAGTTTTCTTTGCTGATCTAATGCACAAAGTCAAAATAAGCCTGCAACATATTCCAAGTTATAAAACAACATTTTCTTAAAAGAAAATAAAGGACTCAAAGTAACATTTTTGCTTACAAAAAGTGATTTCCATATTGATCAACGCTAACACCAACAGACAATCCAACGATTAGAGCAGGTGCACCTGAAATTACAAACGAAAAAAAAAAAATGTTTCAGAAATGACCGAGCTACAAAAAAAATTCTATTATAAATATCTTAAACGAAACTGAACACATCTTCATCGACTACTCCATGGGTATATGGGAAGTATTTGAAAAAAGCTAATTAAAATAGAAAACCAAATCATTTTTAAAAAGTGATTAAATTTCAGCTCATGATTCAGATCATCAACCTAAAATGTTAAGTACTTTTATGTGGCTTAATATTTAGCTTTTCAGCTAAAAAATTCAAAGAAAACAGGTTACAAAAAGCTTTCCTTGTTTATGAGAAATAAGTTGTCCTCCTCATTTTTCTTCTCCTCATTTAACATGAGGATAAAATATAAAACCTCTGAATTTTTTCTTTTATATAATGAAGATGTATTTTATTATGAAACTGCTCTTTCACCAAAATATGGAGAGGAGACAACAAGTAAAAAAGTGAATAAATGAATATTTTTATTACAAGAAAGAGGCATGTACAATATTTGTGCTTACCTAAATATTAATATTTAAATTATAACACATTCATATTAATATACATAATTACAATCAATGTATATTATGCATCGGTCAGAGAATTGAAAATGATCCATTTTCGAAATTAATTTGCTTAATATCCAAGTAATGAAGAAGTAGAATTATCTGCTCAACATTAAATATTGTAAGTTACTCATCATTTTCTATATTTTTTGGTGCAGTACACGAAATATAAGCTACTATTATAAAAAAAATGTACCTCTTTTTATAAACTAACTTATATCATTTAAAATGAATGGCTTAAATAATTTATTGCCCAACCGTCGATTCATTGACATATTATTCACTTAATTAAATTATTATTAGAAGTGAAACTCTAATTTACTTCAATACTCTTAGAATGTAAACTCTAATTTACTTCAATACCACGGTGACGATTTTCCGAAGTGAGAAAAATCCGCTTGTGTGTAACCAGCCTAAAAATGCAAGATCTATTAGCGTGATAATATTGCCTACTATCTGACTTAATTGTGTGTGTCATTAAGTAGCTCCTATTTAAAAAATTGAAGTATATCCTAGGCCTGCTTGTTTGGCCTCTAAGGTCTTTGAATCTAAAACAAGTGAATTTCTTCATCAATGTACAGATGACTAAGTTGATGCTTGATATTATAAATTGTCAAACCCCTCTGCCTATAATGAACAAGTTTTTTTCTTCCAGTGCGAATATCACGCAATTTAAAGTTCGATGGCAAGTATTGCCACATTCTATCATAAGGCATTTTTCTGTTGCATAAGTTCAAGGCATGAGAATGAAATAGTTAATACACTTACCAAATCCTATTGAAAAATAACAATGCATGGGGCCATGATTTATGTCACACAAATTGGTCATCATTCGAAAAATATGAATTGCTTCGACTAGTAGCCAAGAGAAGATTGCAAGGAACAAAAAGTGCAATAGAATGGCAACCATTTTACATGGAAACTGAAAAAAGAATTGTAATAAATTATTTACAAATAACACATGTTGAATTTTTTGCAAAATATCTAAAAAAATTTTACACAGTAAGAATATATTTACCTGCTGAAAAACAAGGGTATGTCTCGATTTAAGAGCAATCAAGAAAATGAGCTCCGCGGCAAATATACAACTGACAAGACAGATATGAATTGTATTGCTGTTCGTCTGAGAGCCACGTAATAAACAGAAAACCAGGAACGTCAACGCCAGGAGAACGAGTGATGTGACAATAGCGAGATACGAAACCACATTTTGTACAAGAGATTCAGAGGGAACAAACTGAAAATATAAAACGTATCAGGATATATTTGCTAAATTTAAGTCAAAATAGTAGCAGAAAAATAGTTTAATATTAGTTTGATTTCATTAAGTAAAACGTGAAGAAGAAAATACTAGTGTGACGAACTTCATTATAGCTACAATATTATTTCGATCCAATGACTTAAAAGAAATTTAACAAAGAAGAAACAAACCTCGTTATGACTTTTCTCCATTATTACAGTGAAACTGCTTAAATGATTACAACTGCAATTGACGTATGGACTATCATGGACATATGATTCAACTTTACATCCTTCACTGGACCAGTGTCCCCGGCTGTAAATTAAAAGAAAAGATGTACCATCAGGCAGTTTGTACAGATAAGAAAAATCAACATATATCTAATTAAAATTTTAAAAATGCTAATTAAAAACTTTTATTTGTAAAATCAAAATAATCAGTGACTCATTTGCCTCTTAAAATTATTCATTTTTATAATGAATAATAAAATACCCGGAACATAAAATACAGAGTCACATGTAACTGAATCGAAAATTCAATATTTATATGTGTACTGCTGTATAAGATCATTGTCATTTCCTTTCTCTTTGATAGAATAAAATCTACATTTGAGATATATTTAAATTTACATTATATCAGGAAAATATCTATAATAATAATTTACTACTTAATTGTGAAATATTACTTTCACTTTCAAGTGGTTTTCATCTGTTTAGAAAAGATGAGATGCAAGAGATTCAAAAATTATTTGAACACATTTTAATGAGAATCTAACTTCAAAATTTCATTTTAAAATTAAACCGAAATAAAGGAAACTGATATGATACTCCTATCAATTTTATTTAGTTTGCTTATTTTCGTCTATACTATTTTAGTATGTAAATTTAATATATGAATTCTTGCGAAGTGATAAAAATCTCATAGTTTCTAAAAAAGCCAAAGAAAGGCAGTACAAATTGGTCACATTAGAAAACATAGCTAAAAATATAAAATCATTCTCTCTTGAATAGATAGAGTTCGTTCAAGTGTTTTCTAATGTGTATAAAGATTTATATCAAAATAGGAAAACCATTTCAAAATTGAAGTTTTATTATAATTTCAATAGTCATTTATGTCAAAATAGGCAATACATTTGTATATGAATGTTTTGCTATAACTTCATTAATCACTCGTATAAAGAGAAGTTATATTTTTACAAACTTACTTTTCGTTGGTACTCCAATAGACACATTGAGGACTAGTTCCAGTCGAATTAAAAACTCGAAAGCGCAATCTTGCATTTAAATGTTGTCTAGAATGGTCGTCAGAAGTGTTAATTGATTGGACAACGACAGTTAAAATCGGAGCATTAACACCAACAGGAATTCCATGAAAGCTGCAAAGAAAAAACGTATTAAAAACATAATTGGAGCTTTTACATTAAAATAATTACTAATATTATATTTCATGATCATGCTATTGATCAACCACTTTCTCAGTGGCTAACAGTAATTCTAAACATTAAATACAACGTTAATTTCCATCTTATGAGTGTTATCATATATTATCCCTCTTCCTTTATAGTTTTAAATCTGCATAAATAAAATATAATTTTGTATAAAAGTTAATAATTTTAAAATAACGGATGGAATTAGTCTGATGGAATATGTGAAAAAAATTCCTCCAATTAAGTTTTGTATCTTAATTTAGATCATGTTAGCTATCATCAGGATTGTTCTTTTTACTTTCTGAGATTTTTTTTCTTCTACTTTTTCAATGATCAGTCAGTGTAAAATATATAAATTTATTTATAAATAACTTTCCTCTTTTCAAATTTATTCAAGATGAAATCTTAACATTTCGCAGGATGCAATAGAATAAATATTTTCGTTCAACAGAAATAAATGATAAATAAAAGCTACAACAATAAAATGATATTCTAGTGCCTCGTTTCGTTTTCAAAACAAAAAGTCAACAAAGTCTAGCATGAAAAATTTAGATCAGATTTTACTGTATTAAAACATATTTGTTGAAAAAAAGTTTCTTTTCGATACAGCAAATAGCTTTTTACTTCTCCTTTGTTCTGAAAAATATTATATTTGCGGCTGAAACATTATCTATTATTTTTTCTTCACTCATACCAAGTGTTTTGAAATTATGACAATCTTACGCCTTTTTTTTAACCTAAAACCATTCGAGAATTTTTCAAACAGTTTTACATATTGCCCTTGTTGGATTTCGAATCTAAAAAGATGTAATTGTAGCAGGTTACATCTTTTTTTTGTTATTTTTTTATTCGCATTCAAGATATTAAGGGCAAGGCTTTCTTCCAAAGTTACTTATGACTCTATTGGCTTCTGCTTAAGGGCCTTGTACTTCAAAACTTCGAAAAAATTCCCATTTGGTGCAAAAAATTTTTAAAAAATTCATGTTACAAAAAATATATCAATTGCTAGGAGACCAAAGATAGTTTATATTTCATGAAAGTTTTGAAACGTATCTTAATTTAATAATGAATAATGAAATTGAAAGTGAAGTCCAAAAAATTTTTTTTAAATGCTCGGAAAGTTAAAAAGTTTGATTTAGCAGAGCCTATGACACTTTTTTTATAATTTTGTTGCAATACGAAATAATAATAATTATTATTTTCAATTGCATTAAAAGCAGTTAGCAAAATATTGTGATTCCGAAACGTCAACAACCTTTCGAGTCAATAAATAAATTCCTATAGATTGAGAAATTGTAACATTGCATAGTGTACCTTAACACAATAATTGCCTCCTGCAATGATATGCGAAAGAGATATCCGATTACAAAGAGACTAAATACCTAGTTCATTTATATAAAGGGTGCATAATAAGGCAATAAGTAGTTTAAACATTGCTTAAAATTTATTTATGTAACATTAAAACAGAATATATATAACAATACCTTATATTAAAAAAATATTCAAAATAAATACCTCACTGAATCATCAAATACAGTTGGAATAAGTTGCCCCATTGTAGAATATATTACATATCCCACAACAGCATTTTCCTTATACGAGCCAACATGATTATTTGTGGTATCTGTAAAGAAAATTCAGTTTTAGTAAGAGTTATTTAAATTTTTATTGAAAATAGTTTTCATAAATTTTTCAAAGAAAGTGTTTTTTTAAATTAAAAACACAGACTGTACTTATTAATCAAACTCAATAGTAATTCAAATAGACAAAAAGCCACGAGCAATTGCACTGCAAATGAATGAGATTATTCGTGCATTTTTGAGTCTTAGAACTATAGAAAGAAAGCCATAAGATTAAGACACTTTTTGTTTAAAATCATTGTTTTAAATGTTTGTTCGTTCATTTTTTAAAGCTAACATGTTCATTATACAGAATATTGATTATTTTAATTAAACAAAATTCTGTTCAAATGCAATAATTAATTTTATTATATAAATTTATAATTTATATATAAATTATATAGATTTATATCGGAATTATAATTCCATTTATATAGAACTGAAGATGATAAGAGTTCTATGTAATTGGAAATGATTGTGCATCACATAGAATTCCCCATAACATCAACAAGAGTCGTTATTCATTATAAGTTATTTTATATGGACACATCATTCTTCTATATTTTCTACATGCTTGCTGATAAATAAATACAATAATTTATAAATGGCGGGTGAATGATTGATTTCTTAGATTATCATCCTACACATATTTCAAGTGAAACAAAAATTATTCGATTTAGGACTAGTAATTTTGAGCTGCCAAGAAATAATAAATTTCGTGCTAAATCAGAAACTCTCTCTCGAATAAATCATGCCTGTTTTTCCATACCACACTAAAGAGAAGATGTTTCACACAGAATGAATATAACGATCAATAGGTTATAATATTCAAAAAATCTACAGCGTTACAGAATCCTATCTGTACGATCTCTTACTAGAGATTCGAAATTTTTGGTGTAATACAAACTTTCCTTTGAAAGAACCGGGAAGAAATCATGTACTAATAAATAAATGAGTAAATAAAGCCATTGCTTTAAAGTTTTCAATGATATTAGGATAGAGTAACCTTTCCGACCTTCACATCCCAAGTCTACTCTATCCTTCTCGCTCCCAATGCAGCTGCGACTAATAAGTGGAATTTATTTCAAAGATTTAAATCTATATAACAATGCTATATATATATATATATATATATATATATATATATATATATATATAATTGTCAATTATGAGGACATGTGATCTGCCGTTAGTAAAAGTGAATTTTTTTGTGTGAATATTTTATATTTGATTTTTTCGTCTT
>JAPMOR010083410.1:0-21208 GCA_026543865.1 Argiope aurantia
TCCTTAGTTTTCAACTAAGGAAAAAAATCATGTAACTAAATATCTGACGAAACAATGAAAATGGTTTAAATTTTAGAACACTATTAGACTATTGCTAAAGAAAGGCAAAAAAATATTTTGAACCTGTCTAAATTGAGCAAAAATTCCCAGGATTATTAAATTAGTATTATAAAAAAAGACAATTTCTTTTATATTTTAAAACGGTGTAAAATTCAGTTTTGTGCAGTGATATTTTCAGAGATTATCACCGAAAAATGCCATAATTCAGCTTAATTTTTAATTCATTAAAACTTTAATTATAATTTCAAAAAAAAAATCACACCGCAGAGCGCATTTCCACCCATAAAAGTATATCTGGGTTGAATATGGTAACTCAAGGTCAAATGGTGTGGCTTAAAGAGCTTAACACACACATACTATTCTTCGTATATGATCTGACCCTCACACATGCTCACATACGCATTCTTCTTTATTATTAGCATAGATTAGACGATTAGATTAGATTAGTATAGATTTTGTCGTCGAATTCAAGATTTTTTTCGTGGCCATAGTAAGTAGATGAAGAGCTTACCATCTGTAGGTCTCTTCTGAAACCTCCTGCTTGGGACACGAAGAATAGGCGGAGGAGGCCTCCGAATGATCTCACTGCGCATCTGTTGTTCCGTACGACCACTAAAAAAATAATACAAATATGAAGTTTTCAAATTTTGTCCGAATAAGTGTTTTCAATCTTCAACCTTTAAATCCCTATTAGGTCATCACTCAAAGCTGTTTTACTGTTTTCAATTTCTATTAATAATCTTTTCTACTAGGTTTAGTTTAGTTTAGTTTAGTTTAGTTATATTAACGTCCCGTTTGAAGCAACGCTAGGGCTATTTTGGGACGGACCTCGAAATTTTGAACCGCGGTCAGATGACGAGGACGACACCTGAGCTGGCACCCCCTTCTCCACACCACACCCCACCAGTGGGAGGACGTTTGGTCAGGACGGATTTAACGTGCAACAGACCCCCTTATACGACGGTTCTTCGGTGGAATCGAGTCTCGAACCTGAAACCCTCCGGTTCCGAAACCTTACCACCAGGAAACCGCGGCCCCCTTTTCTACTAGGAGAATGTGTGATTCAATTAACAGTCAATGGAATACTTTGCAATACTTTTGTATCCCATATAATTTTCTGTATAGAATCTATAAGTCCTTAAGTAGTTAAATTTTATGTTTTGTAATCTTAAAATTTGAACAATTCACGGTGAAAGAACAAAACGGTTCAAGTTTTAAGAGTTGTAGTGGCAATAATTGTCTGTTATTTGAATTGAATTTTGTATCGTCGATTAAAGTTAAAATTATGTAGAAATATAAATGAAATAAGTTTTTTTTTTAAACATGGTTTACACATTTCGGGAATTTTTGTAAATTTGAAATTAAATAATAAGTTTTCGTATATTGTAATAACTTATTTAAGGTTGCCTTTTCCAAAAAATATTTTTAATGCAAATTAATCAATGTGGGTTCTTTCAGATGTCTTTATTTTCGAATTTCCTTGATTCACGGATATTTCTGATAGTCTTAAATATATATTTATACGGTGCCATAGAAATATAATTCTAATTATTTCTACATGGTCATTAAAATAACAAATATGCTTTATGACTGCCCTGTCTGAACTTTCAATAAATCTTGTCAAGTTTAATATTTTTTTAAGGCTTTTAGCATTTCTTATTCTTCCACGGAAATATAAAATTACATACCTTTAAATTTTTTCGATTGATATAGAAAGAATAAGTTCACTGCTAAAAAAATTTTTTTCCTACAGCATAATTACTAAGATTTTATTTTTTTCTGTTAAAGCAAAGTAAGGCATACCTTATAAGAACACAAAATCGATTAAATTTAGGTTGAAGAGGTTAAAAATTAATAATAAAATATTTGGAGATATCATGATTTTAGAGATAAAAAGTTCTGAGAAAATACTTTTTCCTTTCTGAAACATTTTCTAAATTTTAAACATTTTTAAAACCTTCTTAATCATATTTTTACATTAAGATGCGTTTTATAAAATAGATAATTTTAAAATCGCAAGTGCATATTGAGGAAATACGGAGAGAAAAGTCATTCCTTAAACTGAAGAGAAGAATTTAATGGCATTTTCACACACCAGGTGTCTCTACGTATTTCTAAAATTGACATGAAATGGGTACCTGTATCTGTACTTGGAACCGAGGCGAAATATCTGTAGAGGGTTACCCGTCATGTCTTTCACTTGAGTTAACCTGTGGAAAAAGATAAAGTAATTAGTTTATAATCATTTCTATTTATGTATCATTTTGTTTATTATTTAATTGATTTCTATAGAAAATCTAATTTGTGTCTTTTGATAATGGCAGACAGTACGACTTAGCAACATTGTTGTACTGCTTTCTTTTGCTTGGCGTTTGGTACGTGTGATACATCACTTCCGTTTATATATCCTATAAAATTTACCTCTTTTAAATGTAAGAATACACTTGTTTTTATTATGCAGACTAAGATTCGAAAAATTTATTATCGATTAACTCTGAAAGTTTAGTGTATAGTTAGAAAATAAGAGAAATTATCTCACAGAATATTTTGTACCATTTTTGGTACAATGAGATAATATTAATTGTAGTTAAATATTTCCAATATGTGTAAGCGAAAATAATTACCTGAAAAATGCATGATGCTCGATGCAGCACTTCCACAGGTACTCGCAGGCCTCTCGAGAGGAAGCCAAAAACACGTACGTCGTCTCGTCGTTCTGAAAAAGAAAATTCTGTAAGTTTCACATCGCTAGTCCAAAATATCGTTTCGTGATAATGTTTTAAATTTGATACTAATGTCTTTTTTTCTTCTTTGGCTTGATTGTATCAACCGTATATAGCGAATTTTAATCTATGCGATTTATAGAAAAAAACGAAATAACTAACAATATTATCATGTAATAAAAACTAAAGTGAAAATTCTGTTTTGTAATTAATGTAAAAAAAAGCAATATTTTTTCCTTAACTTTGATAAAACATTGATAAAAGAAGGTGGAAGAAATATTTGGTGAAACTATAAAATTTGTTTGAACTTCACTAAAACAATAAAAAATTTTCTTTTGCATCGAGTTTGAAAATAGTTCTAAAAAAAATATTAAAATTAGGTAAAAAACGTGGAAATAAAATTAGCACCGCAAAAAATTTAAATTGTTTGAACATGGCTTTTGAGTGATAATATTCTGCGAAGTTAGCGAGGAAAAAATTTTGATTAATTTTTAATTGGTTAAAACTATTCTTAAAATTTTGAAAATCCCTTTTTAGTGACCATCAACTGTCTTTGCTTTGTTTCTATGTTTAACGATCTGCCTGAAGAATTATGATTGTTCTCTATTAAACATCACATCGTGAGAAAGTGTAACAGCCTAATAGAATTTAATTAAAAAATGTAAAGTCGTCATTATATCTTTGAAAACTAACAAATGATAATCTATATGTTAAACGGTATAAAATATTAAACGATAACATGTATGTTATATAAGCGATTTGAAAATATTGTAATAAGTTTGTGATATAGATCAGCGATAATAATTTTAAACATTTTTTTAATTAATTATAAATGTTCAGTGTAACTCTGGTAGATTTTCTTTTATCAGTAATGCATCAACTATCTCATAAGCGTAATTATTTTTGTTTAAGGGAAACGTGAAACTCGTATTTATTTAATCGACCACTGCAATATTTCTTATTTTTCGATCCCAGTTGCTACCAATCATATAAATGAATGAAAAAAAAAGGTAATATTTTCTAAAAGCAATTTAGAAATTAGTTTTTTTTTTTACTTAATATTGATTATTTAAATTTTTTATTAGCTTTTTTCGTTTTAAGACTTTTCTACCTGGAGTGAAAAATGCGGCCAGTAGTGAAAAGGTGAGCATGTCAATGATGTAAAAAATGCGTTACTGAGAACTGTAAGATAAAAATAATTATGCTTTAATCGACTAAATAATGTTATATGTACATTTTACTCAAAATTTCATTAAATTCTTAAAGAAATTTAAATCAATATTTTTTAAATTTATTTTATTTTTATTTATTTATTTATTTTACAAAATAGAAAACCAGTTTAAAATACTTTTAAGAAACTGTCTTCAGAATACAAGTTGTGCAAAGAAATGCAAAATACACTAGGCTTAAATATCCTTTTTTACAATTATTTTATCACAAAAAACACCGTTTGTGTATTCTTTTGAAATAGATAGAGTCTGGGAGGGAGGGTATTTGGAAACAAGGTGTTATTGGGAAGAGTGGCTACAGTACTATATACTGGTAGAGTTTTAGAAAGCTAGGGAACATCTGCCTTCTTTAAGACACTCTTTAGTGATGCAATAAACATTTTCTGCTTTTTTTTTTCCCTATGAAGTTTCTCAGCCTTTATTTAGTTTAGTTACAATCATATTCATAAAGTGAAATTAAAATTATTCTAAATATCATTATTCATTCCCCACATCAGTTATTTGCTGCGTATGTAGTTAAGGATCTGTAGGATTTCTTGGATCTGTAGGAAATAACGCTTACGATTAATATTTTCATTTATATATATTGTTTTCTTGAGAGACAGGACAAAGTTCTCAATTATGCCTAATAATTTTCATCGTAGGGTAGTCAGAAACAAGAGTTTCATTGAAATAAAAACTTACATCTTTCATGCATATTGAATAGTTTATTATATATTAAGAAGCGATATTCATCTTGGAATACGATAGTCTTATCAACTTTGTTTTTTATTTTATGCCAAATTAACAACTAATATTTTAAAAGAATCTACAGAATGAACTACTTAATAGTACTTTTTCTGCATGAAAACAAGTACCGGCATAGCCTGATTGGTAGGGCTTTGGATTCGCGTCCCTAGGGTTGCGAATTCGAACCCCGCCGGCCGAAGACTCCCCGCGTGTGTGGTGGCTGGCACGCGTATAAATCTGTCGTGGTCCCAAAGTCCTCCTTGTCGAGAGTAATACCACTGGGGGTACTGGAACAGGGATGATCGTTCTCTGATTCTGGTCTAAGTTACAATCTGTGGATGAGTGAATGAATTGCATGAATGAAGTCCGCCCCGTAAAAAAGGTCGTGATGTGTGTGTAGCTAAGTCGTACTTTTGGCCCTAGATGGCGCTACTGAACCCTTTGGCTTAAAATCACCGCCTTCTAAAAGTCAGTGGGCTTGTCTATGACAAGTGCCATTATAAACAACAACAACTGCATGAAAACTGATTATTAATAAAGACATGATATTTATTAACGTCAAGTAAACTAATAGTAAGTAAAGAAGTGATGCTGAAAGACGAATTTTAAGATGATGATTTTGACTCTTTTCAATAAGAAGAGGAACTTGGTAGGCGGGAAAAGTAATATCTGGAATTATTCGTGTCTGATTTTTTTTAACAAATGTGTTTGTCTTGATCGATTAAATTGAAAGTAAAAGAATAAATTATCATTATTCGTCCGTCTGTGGAATCGATGAAGTTTAGGCTGGTCAGCTGAATCCGAAAGGTTTAAAAAGCGCCAATTCGAGTAAATCAAATTTATTTTCGTGTTTAATGAGTTTGCGATTTCCAAGAGACAGATAAAAATGAAGTTATTAAATCAGATCCTATCCCTTAAATAAGCCTTTTCAAATAGCATAATTGTGAGAAAAAAGTAAGTTGAATAAAAAGTTGAGCCTTCCACCTGAAGTGAGTACTATACCTTCTAAAATAAAACTAAACTGCTAAGTATTTTAAGACTCGTTTCTAATATTTCCTTCGTGTTTCTCATAAGATGCAATCATTTCTGTTTTATAATGGTTCTTTTTTATTCTAACAAATTTGGGGATTGTATGAATATAATGTACTCAAATTGAAGGCATTAAATAGTTTTGATAAATTATGCATGATTTTTCCAGAAATAAGAGGCATTTTTATAAAAATGCAGTAAAAAAAATAAACAGTACTTGGGTTTGGTTTGGTTTGGTTATATTAACGTCCCGTTTGAAGAAACACTAGGACTATTTTGGGACGGACCTCGTCATTTTGAACCGCGGTCAGATGACGAAACAGTACTTGGGAAAAGGCGTCAAAATCTAAGGCAATAAGCAGCAGCTTTTTTATAATCATTATAGATACATCATCTTCATAACAGTTCATAATTGTAATTAGAAGCGAAAATGCTTTTTCCTAATTACTCCATATTTTCTGAAGTAACTGGAAATATAATTTGGTTGTTTATGAACTTGTTTAATGAACTTTCCAGAGCAGGACTATGTAGTGACATAAATTAAAGGCTTAGTTACCTTCTTATAAGAATGTTTTAAATCGAAAAAAATGACAATTATTGTAAAATTCATTCTTAGTTATTCTAGTTCAATCTATTTGTGGCAAACGGAATTATAATAAATTAAAAAGCTCTTTTAGAGTTTCAATATTTAGGGGAATTATTCGTTTATATATATATATATATATATATATATATATATATATATATATATACTTTTGAGGTTATCAATCTTTTCATACAATAAATAAAATACTTTCAATATATACACAAAAAATTCCTTTCAATATTCAAATTGATTTATTAAAATTTTATTTTATTTTTGCATTTATTTTGTTAGTTATATACAGTAGATAGTATAATAAATAGAATATCGTATTATTACAAAATATTCTTTTATTTGTAGACTAAATATCAGAAATCGCTTATTTTATTATTTCAGTTATCAATTTTGAGATCTTTTGTTTCTAAAACTTTCTTCAAAAATTGGTATAGAATCAAAATTCTATTTATTTAAAAATAAATTAATAATTTTGAAGATAAAAAAATATTTTACTGTCCCCAAATGTATATAAATGTATATAATTTCAATCTTCTAGTACAAAATAGGGAATAGGAATAAAAAATCAATTACAAAATTCCACCTTTAAGGACATGAAATGAAAATATTTTATATAATATATTCCAATGAGCAATCTTCTGACAAAAGCGATTATAATCTGATTGTTACCTCTGGACATCAGTCAATGCATAATTAATGAAAAAAATCCATTAAAAAAATTCCGATAGCCACTTATTACTTAAAGAAATTCATTATTTTCTTAACATTTGAATAAAAAATTAGAGAGAAAAAATAATGTTAACGACGTAACGTAATAATGTCTGACGCTAATGACGTTAACGTAATAATGTCTGACGCTAATCATGTTGTCAGATTAGCGTCAGACAACATGAAATTTGTTTAATAACGTCATTTGGATGTAACTTGATAATAATGCTTTATCATGTATTCGTATAATTTTAAAAAACTACGACCAAAGTTAAACGGTAACTAGAGAAATGAGATTTGTCACCACAAATTACCACATATCTTTAAATATCAATTAATTTAAATTAAACAAAAGATATGGTATTCTGTTATAGTCATTTATTAGATAATATAGACTAGATATAATTAGAAAAAATAAAACTGATTATTTTAATTACTCTCTAATTACTCTTCACAATTTTGTTTCTTTAGTCTCTAATTTATATTTCATTTATTAAAAATATAATAGAATCTTGCAATCCATTTTTCTTAAATTCACTGTCCTGTGTTGCCATTCGTATGGAATAAAAGTTTGATAAGTCAAATAATTCAATAACAATTCTGAAAATATTAAAATAGCACGAATGAAGTAGCACATCTGGAAGTGAGTGAAAAATTGATTACAGAATTTCATTTTTATAAATATATAAAAACAATCCTTCCCCCAGTTATGTATTGCTTTATTTTAAAATGGAATTGAATGTAACTGAACTAATACGCTTGATTACGCAAAATATCAAAAAGTATTAACTTAGTATGGCTTTTGTTTTCTTTCTTTTTGGTGCAGAGTTTACAGTAACTTATGCTGTAGTTACTCTTTCTTTTAAAATCTGCATTAAAATTCAAAATAAAGTGAAAAATAGATGCTTATGACAAAATTAATTGACGTGGAAACAAAATGGATTTTTAATGAACATACTTAAATGGACACGAATAAAATGATAATAAAAAATTATTTTTAGTTACATTTTCAAACTTCGCATACTTATCATTTGAAAAAAAAACATATTGACTTTAAAATGTCTCACCGTCTTATCCTTGACTCGTATCATGAAAGACTTTCCTTTGAAAAACACTTTGCTAATGCGTGGCCTGAAACAAGGAAAAAATGAAAAAAAAAAAAAAAGAACGAGGTAAATTGAATAATAAAGTCATAGACGAAGAACATTAAAAAAACAAAATAAATATTTGCTTCCTATGGGACGAATGTTTCAGGAAAAGTAGAAAAGAAAACAAAAAGTTGAAGTAAATATTTTAAACAGAGTAGAATTAAAGAGAGTATAATGCGAAACTCAGAAGATTGTATAGAGCTCAGAAAATAAGTAAAAAAAAAGATATAAGTCTAAGAAAATTGTACTAATTTAACGAACATAAGATAAAGAAACCGTAAATATGGTAAGAATCATATAAAAAAGAAACCACAAATTAAATTATATATGAAAATATATACATATATTGACTACATATATTCAATAAATTCATATCAAAATTACAAATTATGCATAAAGATAACAATGTTGGATTTTTGGATCTGTAAAATTCGGTTTCGGATAATTGGAGTTCGATTTCTAACGTTCAATCAAAATAAGATGTCTTACATGCGAGAATCTCTACAAATAACTGTACTATAGGGATAACAGAATGAACTAACATGCTGTACATTTTCAGAAACGGAAACCTTCCGCATCGATTTATTTCATTAAAATATAGGTGTAGTGAAAAATGATGAAGAATTTGTTGATTTGCCGAAAATCTGAAACGTTTTAAAAATATTGTACAATTTTTTTTTTTCAATTACCCGGGCGAAAACGAAAAGATTCGAGGTAAACCACGCTACTGAGCCTCGACTTCCCTCAATATGAGGAATCTTTAGAATCATGAAAAACATTAATTTGTGCAGAAGTGAAGATGTCTTTGAATTATGAGTTATCTTGCCTAATGCATATTTTCGTCGAGTCCACAATGTATGGATATTTATGCCAGGATATCTAAGAAGCACTCTTCTTGCTCATTGCATATCATCTCACTCAAGAGTAAAATCATCCAAAATAGATATAGATGGCTTTCTGAGAAGATTAGTGAGAATATGAATATAAAAATAAATTTATTTTGAGCAACATAAAATAAATTTAAGACAGAAGCAATAAATTTGCAGTTATAAGAGGAATCCTTAGAAAACTTATGTACATGCATGGAATGTATTAACCTTTTAATTGGCTGGAATGCGGAAAATCATCCTCAGTCTTTCAAATAGCGGCTCAAATATAAAATGTCGTTTTTCGATTATTACCCTGCAATTGGCTGAAATGTAAAAATTCGCTTCTCGAAAATTGTCCTAAGACCAGCTCCAATGTAGAAAATCATCGACAAATAGGATAATGACTGTTTTACGAAAATTCAGATGCTGGATAGTCGACGATCAAAGGGTTAAACCAAATTACTTTCTCAAATATTGGAAATTTTTACAAATATTTTTTACCTTTTCTTACTTCTTCTTAGTACATCAGTTGTTTAATCAGTGCCATTTCCTCGTTCGAGTAGAAAAAGAACTGCATCCGAATGTCCGAAATGCATGCTATAGAACTATGCTACTAATGCTGTTTTTGTCTGTTGCGGATTGTACATAGATGGCGCTCCCGCCTGTTATTACTTCCTGTTTGTAAACATCCACCCCCGTGAACGGGGACTTGCGTGGCAGGCACGGACCAAAGCGGTAATGGAATTTACCCTGAGCTTTAAACTCTGTTGTTATTGTTAATAAAAAAAAATATCTAAAGGCACCGAGAGTTGGAATTTCTTCATTAGGCACCGCCACTGACCACAGTTGCAACATTATCAAAAGAAGTGACGTGATGCGGGAAATTGGATATAGAGGTGATTGTTTACATGTCATCTTCGTCATTTAATCTAGGTTGAAAATTACGAGGTCCATTTCAAAACAGTCTAAGTATTGCTTCAAAACAAATGCTAATGTTATTAAACTTAAATTTATAAAAGAATTTCTGCTCAATCTTAGTTCATTTCTTTTAATCAGAATTAACTATTATCAAATATAATGTTTTGCATTCCATATGAAATCATTTCACTTTCTTTGTTTTTTATGTCACTTTATTTTTAAGATAAGTGGTAAGATATTGACATATAAGTCTTATTGATTATATAAATCTTATGTTGATTTTTTGAGAAAATGTGATTTTTTTTAAATTCAATATTTTTAATATTTGAATAGTTTTCTTTTTAAAACCATTTGGTTCTAAGTTCATTTTCTGGAAAGTTATACTGACTTTCATAGCTGCATTTATATAATAATTATAATTTTAAATGCGAAAATTTAATTACGAAAAGGCTCACAAATTAAAATCTAATGCATATTTTTTGTTCAAACTTGGTGTGATAATTTCCCAATGTGTTCTGCAGTTCATAAATTTGAAAATAAATAATGTATTCATTTAGAAATATTCTGTAGTTATTTTAATGCTTCATAATGTGAAAAGGAAGTTTCATGTTATTTATCAGTGAGTTTAAAGAGTGGATAGAGTGGAGTTTAGTTTATTTATATTAACGTCCCGTTTGAAGCAACACTAGGGCTATTTTGGGACGGACCTCGTAATTTTGAACCGTGGTCAGATGACGAGGACGACACCTGAGCTGGCACCTCCTCTCCACACCATCAGGAAGACGTTTGGTCATGACGAATTTAACGTGCAACAGACCCCCTTACACGACGGTTCTTCGGTGGAATCGGGTCACGAACTTGAAACCCTCCGGTTCCGAAGCCGAGACCTTACCATCAGGCCATCGCGGCCCTTGGATAGAGTGGATTCATGAGAGGATAAAATTCAGATAAGGATTATAGCTCTTGCTTTCTTTGTATTTGTTTGTTCAGAAACCAGGGAAAAGTGTCTTTAAGCTATTTGCAAAAGCAAGTCATTTGATAAACCCTTAAACTGAAAGATTTTTGCTTTATGCCTCTTTTTAGCCAAAAATAACCCCACCTTTTTCCAGTTCTTAAAAATCTTTTACAATTTCACTGGTATAATTTAGTTTCATATATGTTTTTTCAATCTTTTTAACGCGAAAATTCAAAAATATAACTATTTCAGATCATTTTTCAAAAAAAATTATTCCGAATGTAGTCACATATCTTAAGATAGCAAATTGTACGTTTTGCTGATAGTCAGAAAGTTTCGCTCATGTCTCCCTATTTTACGTTAATTCAGTTCAGAAAAAAGAGAAAATTATTCTATCAAGAACCGCTGTATATTTTTAAGTTTCACCGCTTGTGACAGTAGAAAATACGGACACTGAAATGGTCTAGAACGAAAATTGGAGATTTTATTGAATCGTTTGAGTCTTTAAGTCAGTACCTTCCATTTTAAAAGATAGTAATGACGCTATTTTATATTCTTTCTTATTTCTTTTCTCTATGCGTAGACGACGTACGTAAATATTCTGAAAAATTTGCAAACAAAAGGTGAAATGTCCTTCAACACTAGTGATTTATTGTTTACTGATTTACTTTTCAATTCTTTTCCAGAGACATTTCAAATTAACGAAAAAAATGTCAAGAATATATTCAAAATGAGTATTAAACTTCATAAATTCATTCATTAAATTGATTTGGAATCGTATATCATTCTACTCAGAAAATTATATTCACGTTAAAATCTTTCAAAAATAAACAATAAATTTTACTGTTAGTTACATTAGCTGAGTGTAGATGGAGCCACCTATATAAATATAATTTGATTGGAATTCTTATACTATATAAAGATGCGAGATCCTGAATTTATGGAAATTCATATCTGATACAATAAGAAATGTTGAATCGGCATTTTTTAGTAAATTAACACACAATTTAAAGACAGAAAGAAACTGCTGAAATTAAATTTTCATAATTATTAGTCGAGTAGACTGCTGCAGTTCTCAAATAAGATATTAAATTTTACTTAATTTTCGGACGTTTAAAGAATCAATGGCACTCGAAACCATTGACAGATTGTGAATTGTCTGCAAAAATCAAATATGGTGCTTGTATTGTTTTTTCTAAATCATAAGTACTTACCAGAAATAGTGATTGAGGATCTTCTTCCCCTTCATGACGACAACGCCACTTGGTGTCAGACCCAGGAAATATTCAACTTGGTCATCACCCTAAAAAAGCAATATACTATTGATGAATCTAAAATTTCAAAAGTATGCTTTAACTGTATCCGTACTAAAACATCACTTTTTCTGTTTTTAAATTCGAGAAAATCCTAGCCTTGACTTGCCATGACATAAAATAAATGAAAGGATTTATTTGTTAATTCATCCAACGTTATTAGTTGGAATTCATATGACTAAAGAAAGAAAATAAGAAAAATTACTTTTAAATACAAAAAAATACCTATTCAGTGGCAACAATCTGCTTGAAACCTTTCATTTCTCCAATTACCCCAAATATTTAAAAGGAAATATAATTATTATAACTACACTAATTGTATCCAAGAAATTGTGGTTCCCGGAATCTCAAAAGAAAAGGCTTTGTTTTTCTTTTTGTTATGAAAATTTTGATTGAACTATACATGCTAATAACAAAGGGGGTCTACCATCTGAGGTATATGGAGGGTGCAATGGACAACAACTACACAACTTTAAGGGTCCCTGGACTATCTAAAGTTAAGCACTCACTTTTCGGGAACTTAATTATATAATTTTCTTATAAGTATATAACGCAACAATCCTATAATTCGCATTCAAATAAAGTAAAAAGACATAAGATAATGCTCGGCGATGCGATAAAAATATATTCATGAAACTTCCAACTACCTTTAAAAATGTTCAACCCTGCTGATCCATTTTTGGTCACAATTGCCAATCTTATACTACGTTTTCATAATACACTTGGGAACGACCGTACTAAATTATTACCTATCGTAAGTGTGGTGAATGGGGTGGTTCGGGTATATGTAATTATCGTAAGTGTGGTGAAACTTTTTGAGTGATATACAACAGAAAAAGGCGAGGCTTGTAAGAAATTAAGTTCGACAGTTTTAAAAATAGTAATTTTTTAAAAAAATATTTAATTATGTAGCCATGAGCCCTAGATACTTCAAAAATTATACATCCTGTTCTTTGAAAGACAACTCTCATGAAGTAAGCATATTTCAATAAACGCATTTTTTATTGAATACTTGCAATGTTTATTTTGAATTTTTTTATGTTTGCCTTTGAAAAATTATTTAGATTACCCAAATATGTGTTTCCCCCCGTCACCCTCTACAATGATGGATGCTTCCAACAGTAACTAAATGACAACGAAATAATATCAATCACACCATCATCTCTTTTAGTAGACATTAATAATAACAATTAATAAATAAATAAATATGTGTCAATAGGAGAAAAAATTTATCATTTGCTCATGAGTTTGTAGTAAATTTAATAACTGATATTCTCAGAAAACTGAATGAAAGAACTCACCAAGACTGGATGCAGGTCTATTCCGTACATGTCCAACCACCTGACACGCTCCAAGAAGCTCATTTCTACTGTGGCAGGCACCCGGCCCCTGAAAATATATCACAATACATTTACTACGGTTAGAAAAGCACATTCATCTGAAAATTGTAAAACAATGTGTTTTTACTTTCTCGTATAAGAAGTAGAGAAAAGGGATTATAAATATCAAGAAATTTGAACTCGAAATGTTAACGAATCTCTACGCTTAAGAACTCCTTCAGTTTAAAAAACACATTTTTGGCATTATGCTTGTATGGGGGAAAAGATAACTCAAAAAATCTTTTAGCCAAAAGGATGAAATTTGGTAGACGGTCTTTATATTAAATTTGTAGATTTCTATAAAAAGTTTTTGCAAAATGCGTTTTGTGGAGGTCTGTCTGTTCAGCCATTTGATAAGTTAATACGATAAATACAAGGCGAAAATACGATAAAAGCAGAGAACTATATGGATAAAATTCGATACACGAATAGGGTAGGTATACCTATCAAAGTTTGATCCAAATCCAGTAAGGATTTGGCCGTCTGTCGGCTTGTATAGATACAACAGATTGCAAAAATGTTTGTACAGATACAAATGAAATACTGTGGTACATCAATTACAGTGGAATCTTGCTTAACGGGTATAATTCGTTCTCGAATTTTGCTCGTAATGTGAAACATACGTTAAGCGAAACAATTTTTTTTTTCTATATGAATCCATGTAAAATCGAGCATTGCGTCTAATTCCGAAAAAGTACTCAAATAAATTTATAATAATGTAATTTATTATTTATCATGCATTTTTTCTTAATTTACCAGAAAATTGTTTCAGAACTTTTATCTTTGGTTAGGCTTCAAAATATAGCGAAAATGAAACGCGGTATTATTGTTAAATAAATTTGTAGAGCGCTAACTTACTGCCTTATCAGGGAGATGCTTCTCAATGTACGATGCAATAATTGTCAATGCCTTCAGCACTGTGACTTATCTGCTGTACTCGGAGAAGGGAAATCAAATACAAGCATCTTATATGCATGAGTTTTAGTTGAAAAATCACTATTAATACGGTTTTCAGCGATGTTCATCAATAAAAGCGCATGAAAGGGATGCTGTCTTGTAGTATTTGAGGCAAGCAAGGACATACTATAAATTTCAGACATTCATGACACAAAAGCCAGAGGTGATGTGAATTCCCAACATTCACTCCTTATCTCTTACTTCATACTCCTTGTGAAACGATGAAAAATTTATTTCTTCCATTTTTTTCTTGAATATGGCTCTTTATCAATGACAAAAATTTCTACAATTTTTTGTAGAAAAATCAAGAAGAAAAAAAAACCCGCACATTGCTTGAAATAATGCTTTGTCACAAGCATTTGTTAATTTCTGCAGTTGGTGTTAGAAAAAACACATTTCATTCGCGTTTTAAAAGTAGCTTCTTTCCAACTAGCCTTTTTCAACTGATTATGTATAGATGAATTCATTGAGATATGCGAATGGAATCAATTAAGTGATTTTACTATCATATAAAAACTGTATTTGAGCATTGCCATATAATATGTAATTATATGTCACAGTACGCAGTGCTTTGATGTCATGTCATTTATCCCTCTTTAATATTAGCAAGGGATTTCTCAGAATTAAATACAATTTGAGCAGGTGTTGATTCTAAAAACTGTACAACTATTTCAGGAAAATCTTCCTTTCAAATGATGCAACAGATTGGGCATGTTCGGTCGATTATTGTACTTGGAACCTACTCTGCCTTTGACCATTAACCTTTATCTCCATATGGATTGCATATTGTAGCTAATACTTGAACTATCTCACTACTGTTTGATATAAAATTATCATTGTTTACAATTCTGATCTTTTTTATGATTGCACCTAAGGATTTTTTTCTATGTAAAAAGTAAATGAAGAATTATAATTTTTATTTACATTAAATATTTGAAGGTTTCCATTATATTCTAGTTTGCGTAGTCTAATTTGGCAAATAAAACTGCTTAGTGCTTTAAATTCGACATCAATGCAATTAGATTTTTTCTTTCTTAATTAATCTTCCATAGTTTACTATTGAATGCGAATTAAAATTGAATGAATATTACATAACATATGATATCGATAATACTTTAGAGAGTTATATATGGTGAGTAAGATAAAAATCAGGCAGGAGTGGTCATCCCAAAACTTTCTCGCATATTCTGTAATAAAAATATCATGTACGTTTTCCATCACGTAAAATTATAAAACTTGGAAAAGGCCATAAAGGATACAAAAGCGCGAATTTTAATTTTCAAAGTCCTACATACAGCCATTATGTGCTAAGAAAATCGGTACTTGAATCTTAATTACGTGATATTGGTCAACAGCAGTAACGAAATATCGACATTTTTCGTTAATCTAGCTTGCAATCTATGTAGATTAATTGCTGGCATGAGGTAAATAGATAACACACAAAAATCGAAACTGTATTTTAACATCTTTTTGCCGACCGATAGAAATCGGAATTGAACTTAGAGCTAAAATAGTAGTTAAAATTCGGAAATCAAATGCAAGAATTCGTTTACATGCAAGCGAAAATACAGAGCGATAGACAGTCGACCCTTTGATAGATTTGACGCAAAATTTGATAAGAATATACACTTCAGATGCTAAGACTGCAAACCAAATTTTATTAGTCTTTAAGTAAAATTTTTTCAGAGGAAGTTTATTTGTTCGGTCGTTTCAATAAAAGTTAATACGATAATTACAAAACGAAGAGAACTAGATGAATAAAATTCGGTTCTCAGATTTATCTATTATGTAGATAACTACTAAATTTTGAGCCGAAACTGAAGAAGGGTTGACAATCTGTCGGTCTGTACATTCAGAAGGATGTAAACGCGTTAACTCAAAAATGAAGTGACCTAAACATCTAAAATTTGGTAAGTGATTTTGTGACTACAAGTGTAGCTCCGTGACAAATTTTTGTTACAATCGTTTGGGAAAAACCCGTCTAAAGCACAAGTTCAATTTTACAAATGCTACTTATCGGTGCCAGGGATTAATCGCCAAAAAATTCGCCAATGACGACAGATAGATTCAGCTAAAACTCTGAATTCAAGCCAAAGGTTAATATTTCTTAATTATTGTACGCCAGTGCTATGCAAGGTGTCCTCTGGGATAATACCTTTATTAGAGAGCACGCTAGAAAGTTTCAGAAAGACCACTTCCACTCGTTTCGAAAGCTGGGGAGAAAAAAAAAAAAAAGAAAAGCACTCACACCAGAGTCTTGTGTATCTGTTCCACTTTCTTCTCGAGGTGAGGCGTCTGCTCAGGCAGGAACCGGAACTCCGAGACATAGTGCTCGTGGTGCTTGCGAGGGTCGAAGTCACCTAGCTCGGCTGAAAAGAGAGGCATCCGAATCAAATGAATAATTTATGTGCAGTATCGTGCAAATTCAGCTAGTAGCTGCACTAACAAAATGTCAGGAATAAAAGTCTTTGAGAGCTCTTACTATAAGGCCCCATTGCTAAAGATTTCTTGGAAACTTTAGTTCTGGACATCATTTCCAGAAGAAATAGAGCTACTAAGAATTTTAGAAAGAATTTATTTATTTATAATGTAGAAAAGTGTTTTAAAAAAGAGTTCTCTCGAAAAATGGGAGATATTAGTACTATGCAATCTTTTTTTTACTGTTTAGGTTTTGGTCCTTAATAGACTAGTATGTTGAGTTTCTAATTCATATCTTTGATTCACACTCTGTCTAATTATATGACTGCTTTTTTCACTAAATCTTTATAATAAAGAACAAAACGAAATTCACACAAGGTTAACTATAACGCACAACAACTGTCTTTCTGTTGCGGTTCCAGTATTGCTCCTAATGTGCAGTTGAGACAACGTCATCAGGGCAATGGCAAATAGTTGTCTCAACGAGACGTATGCATGGCCTTCTATTGCCCTGATGACAGTGTCTCAATAGGTGGCTTCGCACGAACGCTGCTTTAACCACTTAACTGTTTTATTTTCTTTACTATCCAATAAGATGACGCCTTCTATTTTGGAAATATTTTCTTATTTTGTTTCAAATAGAAATCCATCGAATACTTGACTTATCTATGTATTCGAAGTAATTTTAATATTGAATTACAATCATTATGAATGGTTTATTTTTTGCTTACAACCATCAAAATTCGATAAATCGATGTACGTATGGCATACGGGCTAAACAGTTAAGCGGTTAATGTCGATAGTAAGTGTGGATCACAGAAGTAAGTCAAATGGCGTCAACGGGTTAATTTTCTAGGGTTTTTTTTTTAATTTTTATTTTTTAATGCGGGCTTTTTTTTTTTAATTCTGAAAAATTTTCTAATTTTCTTCTTCTAAAATTTTCAGACAGAACACATTAAAAATAAAGCAATAAAAAAGTACTGGGCTCTCATTTTAAATATCCTTAAAATTCTTTTTTTTTTTAATTTTAGCCCATGTTATCCTTTTTTCAGGTTTATGTTTTTTACTATTTTAAAAATTTAGTTCAAACTTGAAGAGGCATGAGGGTATTAAAAGCTGGGACTGATTGAAATCTTCGAAATGGGCCTCGTACCCCTAAGGTCGGTCTTGACACGGATATTGCTATTATTCTACTCTTCAGAACTAAAAAAATTAACCTCTCCGTAAACATTTGCCAAAGTATATGTAATTAGAATATGATAAAATTTGAAAAAGAGTCATCATTTTAGAACATGAATAGCGTCAGATTCATGTATTTGAATTTGTATATCATGTGTATGATCATGTATTTGAATAAAAAGTATAAAAACAAAAGGAAACGTAATTAGTAGCGAAATATTAAATAATTGGGATAAAAATAATAATAATAAAATAATTGGGATAAAAATAATAATAAAAAATAATTGGGATAAAAATAATTAAAAAAATAATTGGGATAAAAATAATAATGAAAAAAATAATTGGGATAAAAATATAAGCTTTCTCGAATAAAAAAATATACTGCATTAACGACATTAATTATTGGAATTAACAATATTACTAACAGAAAAATAAATATTTTTTGTGCACCCTAAAGTTATTAAAGAGGTTAAAGATTTAAAGGCAATTTTAAAGTTTGTACCTTTATAAATCTTCTTAAAATTATAAAATAAGAAAACGAAAGAAATAGAAAAGAATGAAAATGCAGAAATTTAAGAAAACTCACCTTGTAGTGATAAAGCGAAAAGCTCCGCAGCCAGTTCATCTGTTAAGGGAAGCCGGCCCTGCAGAATGTCTTGTTTTAACTGAAGAACGAACTGATACCTGCCAACACAATCGAAGGACATCAACTGAATTCAAAATTACTTAATTGATATCGTGAATGTTATCAGTAAGTGAAAAGGAAGTAGCAACATTTGTCAAATTCTTATTTAAAACATTCTAATAGCATTGATATTATATTGGCCACATTGTGATTATTATGAATTTTTACTGTGGACACAAGCTGCCACTTGTGATTCTTTCAGCTAGTGACTTCACTATCTCTGATTCTTTCAATTATTACAGACAATTTTATAATCAAGAGAATTTTTCTAAGTAAATCGCTTTATACAGAATCACGTAATCACATCCACAGGTCATAACTAAGGTTAAAAAGTTCATATTTCAAAAAAAAAAAATGCAACTTAGAAAGTGCAACAGTAAAATTCTTTATGGCGTAAATGCTTTAATTATTAGCAAATATGCTTGAGATATTACACATATATCGTAAGTATATATCGTGTATCGTATATATCGTATTCTCAGTGTCTGGGAATATAGCCTCCCGGGGATTATATCAGTAGACTGCTCCTATAGATTGAGGAAAATGTATGGGGCTCATAACCATACCCTTGAAAAGTTTTCATATTAACAAATCCAAAGAGAAAAATCATATACAATTGAATTTATAACAATACAGAGGAGTAAATGAGCATGACACTTAATAAGTTCAGATGAAAGTCGAGCCACTAAAAAGATCTTTATGGTTGCACTATTTGAAACAACACACACACAAAAAATACAAGGGTGGCCAAAACTTAGGTGAATGGACTGCCTAGAAAAGACTTGAAAACTGTTAAGGTTCTTCCAATTTAATTATTTAAAACACTTAAAGTGCCTTATTTGTTTGAAGTCAAACTTCATGAATCCATCAAAAATGGTTATAAATTCATTTTCTTCAGGAGTAAAAATTGGAGAAAAAAAATAACATACAAAATCTCAAAAGTTGAAAATGTTATTCCAGATACAATTTTCCTGAAGCCACTTTGTCGAATAAGATGTTCACGCCTAATTAGCTAGTGATAATGATGACAAAGAAAATAAGGAAATAAGATTGATAAAGAAATTGTGAAAATTAGACATATGTATAGCAACAAATAGGAAGATTGGAACATAGATATGACAGCACCGTGAATTTACACTGAAGAAGAACAAGATGCATTTGCTCCTGTTTCAGGATGAGAATGAGACGAGTTTATTCCAATTATACTTTATTGGGACGGAGATTTGATCTCATGATATTCCTGTAAAGCTGCTTATTAAAAATTATTATCGTATTTGCACTACATAGCATTCTTCTTAGTACTATATTATAAAACCATCAACTTAATAATTTGTATTTTATTGAGAATTCAAAGTGTTTAACATTCTCTCATTATAGATGATAATTTTTGATTCTAAAATAATTTCTTATACAATCCAGAATGGCAGAACGCATTCCTTTGAAATGGTTAAAGTTACCCGGTAGAGAGGGATCATAGAGATATGCCCTTCTTACCTCGTGATTTCTTCCAGGAGTCTGCAAGGATCAGAGGCATAAAATTTCACACCGAAATAAAGTGTCAACGGAGAAATGCCTAGAAAATAATAAAAACATTGCATCACAAAAATGTTTCGGGAATGAAATCTAGTAAAATATTATCACAGCTTAACTAATGAAAGCTTTAATAGAAAATTTCATGTATATTCGCAGTTATTTGTGGTACACTTTAGACGTAAGTATAATAGAATTTTATTTTCTTGCTATGAGATCTTGCCTGTTCATATTTTCTACAAATACTCATATTGAAACTAATCACTAAAATCGGTTTAAAAAAAGTGATTTGCCAACAGAAATAATGCAATATAAAAAGTAAAATAGCAATAAAGAAAATATTGGCACTAAACTGCAACTGAATTGAGAATTTATGAATCAGCATAAATATAATAAAAATGGTAGACCTCAGCTTATCAACCCTTGTTATAATTTAGCATTAAAGAAATGGAAATTAAATATGAAGTTTACGATCCCACATTTAATTTTTAGTCATTCTTAGTTTTATTCACAAAATAATTAATCAGTCAATTGAAACATTAAGAAAACAGTCTCGATTGCTAGACATTAAGACAAAAGCTATAAAAACAGTTTCTTTTTAAGGAAGAAAAAAAATCTATCGAATCTCGAAATTTTTCAACGGAAACTATGTTTCAATTTATGCACATGTAAGTGTAAATCAAAAATACAACAAAACATATCAATGAAATTTAAATTTTGATCTTTTAAAATTGATGCTATCAAATTTTAGATATAATCTTTCACCAGAAAGTTTTTACAT
>JAPMOR010083417.1:0-59215 GCA_026543865.1 Argiope aurantia
GGAATTGGCAACAATAGTTACAAAAAATCTATTTTTCCTCGTGAATTAGCCGGTTTTACTGAATTGATAGTTTAACTGGTTTTACTTAACGTGAAATACTTAGCTATTTTTAGGAGATTAATTCGTGATTTTAACAATAAATACCCGAAGCAATAATTTATATTTTAGACGCGTTTTTTGTAATAGATCAAACCCAATATTTGACTGTCAGAACTCGTGTTTTGCATGCGTTTACATGCTTGCAAAAGAACAGGCAGGTAAGTCATACCCTTAATGGAATTGGTTCCAAATTTGGTAGATATCTACGCTTTAGAAGTTAGATCTATATACCCATTTCATCTATCTAGTTTATATCATTTTGTAATTATCATACTAACTTACATTCAGATAGGTATATAGATATTCTTCTAAATGGATTTCACTCCAAATTTGATCGAATTTTTCAAATTTGTTGGTGGTGTTGTTTCCAGTGGCACCTTTCATAGACGAGCCCACTGACTTTAGAAGCCAGTGATTTTAAGCAAAGGTTGCGTCTCTTGTTTTTCAGTAGCGCCATCTAGGGCCAAGAGTACTACTTAGCTACACACACGTCACAATCCTTTTAACGATGCGGACTTCATTCATGCATTTCATTCACTTATCCACAGATCGTAATTTAGACCTGAATCGGAGAACGATCACCCCTGATCCAATACCCCCAGTCACAACCTTCGTAAAACAAGGCTTCACAACTTATTTGTGACGTCACACGAGTAGTATGATTGGCTGCCATGAGCAGAATCACGCTTTCTTCCATGATGTTTAGGTATATTTTAAATTCACTTAAAAATAACTTATTATTAATATTAAGACATTTACCTCGCATAAAATTCAAAATTATTTATTTTTTCCCTGTGTGAATAAAAGAAACGACATGGTAGAAAATATTAAGATCCTCTATAGCTTATTGACCATTTAATAACATCCAAACTTCATTTAATAACATTTAAATCACAATGTAAATTTAGTAGATATATACATTGGGGTATTATTGTTAGTTTTTCTTGTTTTAATGGAGATTTTCGTTTTTATTTTATTAAAAGTCTTTTTGTTTTTTCCTTGAAAATATTTTTTAAAGCTTAAAATTAAATTAATAATTTTTAAAGCTTTTGAGGATTTTTTTTTTATTGTAGTGACATGTAATACATGTATTTTATAAATTAACATAAAATTGTTTACTTCTCAAATTACTTATGAACTTTCAAATAAAATATTAATGCATTTATTATAAAATTTAAATTTTACACCAACTAATTCTGTTGATAAAAAATAATTACTTTCACAGCTTGTTTTTTCACATGAAGAATTGTTTTCATTTAATACATTAGTAATTCATACAATTTAATAAACTAGCTTTTATTATATATCTGATTTTACATTTCAATGCATTTATAATTAATTTCAATTCAATCTGTAGAAACAGTAAAAGAAAACACAAATAAAAAAAATCACACACTATTTGAATCATAACATTTTATTTACAGAGAGACAATAACAAAATACATTTTGTTTTCCAACTTTAATATAAATTTCACACAGACAAATGAAAATAATTATAATATTAAATAAAGTTAAAATACAAACTTACAAATTACTTCTAATTTGGAAAAAATTAATAAAGAATGACTTACCTTAGGAGCTTGACAAATAAAAATTATTTGATTTGATTTTTGAATTATACTCCATGTATTTGATTTAAAGATTTTAAATTTTAAAATTAAATCAGAAAAAGTGTTGATTTTTTCTATCTCCTCTCTTTTTACTATGTCCTGGAGACTGCTATTTAAAGCTGCTTTTAAGTTTTCCCATTTTTTTATGTGTCACCCTATCCATTGGAGTTTCTCTCCTTGCTTTTGATTTTGAGGAAAAGTATGAGGGTAAATTAGGGAAAATTGAAGGTACAGCATCAGGTACAAGCCTAGAAAAAAATAAAAATGAAAATAGATATTTTCTTAATACATAAACTAAAAGCTAACGTATGTTGGGCAGTATTAAATAAAATCATATTGAGTATTAAAAAATAAAATTTAATATCAACAGAAACATTCATTCATCCAAAATAAATACCTAGTTCAATATTATGTTGGAATATCCATAGTAATTATTTATACTACCATTCAAGTAATACAATATTCTACATGAATTAATCAATTGATTTTAAACGGTATGAAAAATGGATTTAAAAACAGTGACTTTTCATTACATTTAAAAAAAGTTTCAGATATTTTGTAAAAGTTGCATTCATTTATAATTAAAGATTGTGCATAACTAATGATATTTATAAATAATAATAAATATTAATTGTTTTATGTATAATCTGATGATTTATAGATAAACCAATAAAAACTACATTTTTTAAACCTATATGAACATGCAATTCCTATTGTTTTTACAACTATATCTAACTTTTTTACATAATATTTTAGGATAAAATATAAGTTTAATCTGCTACAATCTATATTCATGATATATACTATAATTAAAAATTAAGTTTTATTATTCATTAGATGATTTTAAACTTATTTTATAAGAGCATAATAACAATAAATCACTTAAGTATTTTGATGATAATCATTAAAAATTTCTGAAAAAATTGTCTTTTACACTCTAGTGGTACTTTAATGAGTTCTCCTGTACAGGTATTAAACGCTTCTCTAACTGTTAAAAACTGATTTTCTTGAAAATGTTTGGCACAGACCTAAATGTTAGCAACAAATATTAGGCCTAAATCAGATTTTAAAAAATATGTATGAAGTATTATTAAAAAGATACAGAAACAAAACGTTTTAAATGTTAGGTACAAATTAACAAAAGACTATGAGAAGTAACAATAAAACAAAGAAGTTTTTTATTTAGCTCAAGCAAACAATACCAAATTAATTGGAAGCATAAGCAACTAAATGCAGAGCAAACAAAAATGACAGAAGATAAACGGAAGTTATATATAATTTTAAATGTTTCGTATTTCAAAAGAATTAATTAACTAAAAATTGTATAAAAAAATCAAACTTTCCTTACTATATTTAGTTGGTACGAAATAGTTCCGCTTTATTGCAGAGATCCATGCTCTTTTAGTGTTTTCATCGTTTTGAATCGAAAATACAGAAACATTGGAGCTATATATTGTGTAATTACTTTCACACAGCAGGCACTAGGCATCTTCATTACGATAAATTAAAATTATATGCGAAAAGATCAGAAAACTACCAATAACACATTTCCCATTCTTCACTACGGTAACGACTATCGTTTTCTACAGAACTCATCCAATCTCATGATGTCACGGGCTGAAAGCGTTGGGAGTTGTGAGGCCTTGCATTACGAAGGTCGTACCCCAGTGGTATTACTCTCGACATGGAGAGCTTTGTGACCACGACAGATTTATACCTGCGCCAGCCACCACACACACGGATGGTCTTCGGCCGGCGGGGTTCGAACTCGCAACAGAAAGGACACGAATCCAACGCCCTACCAACCAGGCTATCCCAGCTCCCGTGTTTGGTATAAAGATCGTATACCATGTTTCATCCGTCTGACATAAAGCATTTTTGAGTTATCATGATGACAGACAGAGATAATTAAAAGGGTTTTCGTATTCGAAGAAGTCAAAAACAAGAAGATTCGTTAAAATCTCGGATTTTTATATCATAAGTAAAACTTTTTTTATACTTTGTGTTACGAATAACTAAAAAAAAAACTCAAATTCAAGTCAGAAATCGGTATTACAAATCAATAAACCACAGAATTTTTGTAAAAAAAAATATCCAAATTGTTTATGTATTTTACTAAAAATTAATATTTATACATAACGACAGCGAATGAAGTTCATAAAGTAATGACATAGAAAAAAACTTTTTTTAAAAAATATCTGATATAATACTGTACTGCTAGATTCATAAGACACGGCTTTTAAAAATTAAATGCAATTCCCGCGCACTTTTACCAGAACTATCAGACTATAATAGTCCTACTAAGTGAAGGAACAAATAATAACAGAAGTTTAGGGCTCTGTATTTGTAGTAGTAGTAAATCTCGAGATTTTTCTTATTTAAAAATAGTTAATGAATGCATGGTTGAAATAACAAGTTATTTGAAGAGATAATATATAGGTGACAATGTCCATGTGATAGATAAGAAAATATTTTGTATTTTTAAGGATTTCAAAGAGGTAGCATTTTTTTTTTTTTTTTTTTTGCTGTAATTAATTTTCAAAATGCTATTCAACAAGTCCAATGTGAAAATCCTTCAAGATCTTGATGACAGAGGACCTATTTCTAACAAAACAACAAAAATGGAGGATAATGTATCACCTAAAATTAACAGTAACATTCCAGACCGGAATAATGGAGATTTATTGAAAATAGCTTCTAAAAAAATTGAAGAAACCGATTTTCTCAAATGGAAGACAAATAAAATTCGACAAATTTCGACAGATTCTGCATATGAAACTAGCCGAAAAAGATGAAGAACTGCGAAAGATAAAGGAAGAAATCAATTCTCAGTTTCAAGATCTGCTACAAACAAAAAGATCATTGGACAATCTTCAAACAGAAATTAAGGTTCTCAAACAGAAATGAAAGGGAATGGACTACTGGAAAAATCTTGCGAAAAATGCAAACATACAAGAGAGGGAGTCTGAAAGTAAAATTCAAAATTTAGAACGAAGAAGGGGAACTGCAGAAGGGGAAAGCATTATCTTTGTTTAATTTCTGACACTTAAAAGCAGTAAACAATGTAGCAAATGTTAAACAAGATAGGAAATGGAGAAATTCTATTTCGAAAGAATCGCATTTCAGAGCAATGCGTAAGTATATGTCGCCATCCATTCTTAAAAATTTGATTTAAATACATTTAGATTAAAAAAAATTATGTTTTTTCAAAATATTTTTTTAAGAATACAAAAAGCCTCTAAAAAGAATATAAAATTAGTTATGCTTAGAATAATCCATTCATCTCATGATTCTTTCGAATTTTATAGAAGAAATGAATGGTTTCTTTTGAAATCACATTTTTAAAAGTATGAGCAATATTTACACGATAAAATTTTTGAACTTATTTTCAAAATATATTTAACCAAAAAGAATATAAGGCCTTTTTGCTTTATAATATGTGGCAAAAGTTCAACTAAAAAAATTTTTTTTTCACTTTATTAATATAAAATTGATCATTCTCAGGTTAATGTACCATGAAACTCATGATAAACACTAGACAATGCTTCGTTATCAAAAACTGTAACTACAAATTCAGGTAAAATGAATCTCAAGTTTCCACATTATTGATATTTTTACCTTGAAATACTGAAAAATGTATTAAAAAATAACAAAAAAAAATTCATAATGCTGACAAATTAATACACAATTGATAATTCTTAAGTGAATGTACCAAAAAGATATCGAAGGAATCAGACGATTTCAATTTTATATACGATATTATTGTAAAATCTTAAAGTCTGTAATAAGCAAAAATGTTGTAAGTGGAAGAAGAATAAAAAGAGTCGTGGATTTTCTTCAACCTAAAACCGCAAAGGAACACCTCCCCATATTGACATTTCATGGCCCGAGGTGACATCTCTGAAAGAAAAGAAAGGATATCGGCTGATCCCCGACACTCCCGGGGGGAGGAAAGAAAATGCCAGAAACACAAAACATTCTTCTATTGTGTCCTCAGGGAATGCCCCATTCCCTTAACTAAAGTCATAAAGAGAAAAGCACCAAACTGTGAATGGGTTGAAAAGTGAAAGGATGGTTATTCATCGAATTACCGCATCATTGAATCGCATATAAACCGAAATTGACTATTCACAAGAACGTGCTCGTAAGTGTGAAGTCATGAGACAATGCTGTATCCCATAAACATTATTTCTACTTGCCTGTGACATGACCTAATAGCAATCATTCTTCAGGCGCCATCTATTAGCAAAATTTAGAACTAAAGTGAAAATTTGAAAGCAGTGACATTATTTTTAAAATTCAGCTTTTTCAGAAAATACTTTACTCCAATAAATAAATTAAATTAATACATTTAAAAAAATCAAAATTAAAAAGTACGCTGAAATAGATAAATTAAGTCAATCATACGTTACTTAAATTAGCAAATTAAGTATTAATGGCAATTAATAAATTTTATATTTAATACCAATTAATAAATTTTATATTTAATACCAATTAATAATTTCTAATTAACAGTATGACTGAAATAACAGATATTTCGAACAAATATTTAAAAATAACAATAGCAAAATTATTTGTGGTTCAAAAAATCGTGGATTATGCATCCCTAAAAATGATTAACACGTTATGATGACGATAACAAAATGCGAGTTCTTTTTATAACCTCGGTAGGACAACTCCATCACTTTTGGTAGCGTGCCAAATTTCGACTTACTGCCGGGAGTGAATTCGGAGAGCGGATCAAACATTTTTGCTGGTCCTGAGTTCGAGTCCCGAAACCACAAAATTTTTTTGTGTATATTTATTCCTTTTTTTTTATTTCCAGTGTTATGCAGAATACTAATTCTATGGATACTCGGAATTATTCCAATTCTTATAATTAAAAAATGAAATATTTTGTTAAAATAATTATTGATTTATTTGAAAATTTAAGTGTCTAGTTCACACACATGCGCAGAAGACATTCCTATTCTTAGCATTGTGCTTTTTGACCAGAATCCAATAATGCTTGAAACTTGGAACGGTCGTATTATGAATGAAAGACCCTTTAGCCACTCGAGGAATATGTGGCTCGGTTGCTATAGCGAGAGAGTGGATCAAATATTTTTGCTTGTCCTGATTTCGAGTCTCGAAACCGCACAATAATTTTGTGTATATTTATTCCTGTTTTTTTATTTTCAATGTTATTCAGAATACTAATTCTATGGTTACTCTGCATTATTCGAATTCTTATAATTCAAAAATAAAATATGTCTCTAAATTATTCATAGATTTATTTGAAATTTTAAGTGTCAAGCTCACGCATATGCGCAGAAGTCATTCCTTTTCTTAGTATTATGCTTGTAGGTCAGATTTCCACTTTACTTGAAACTTGGATTGTCGTATTAAGAATGAAGGATCGAACACTCTAGTATGTGGTTTGGTGGATAGAGTGACAGGGCGAATCAAAGATTTTCGTTGGTCCTCAGTTCGTGTCTCGAAACCACAAAATTGTTTTGTATGTTATTATTATTTTTTTAATTTGAATATTATTCCGAGTAATATTTATATGGTTACTCTTATTCCAATTCTTATAGTTCAAAAATTAAATATTTCATTAAAAAGTTTATAGATTTATTTTAAATATTAAGTGTCTTTACGATTCATACAAATTTAAATTAATTCAAAACAATCAAATCTCAAAAAAGCAAAGAGCTGCTATATGATCTATGTATAGCAGATATTCTAATGAAAAAATAATGTTTCAAAGCTTAGAAAGAATTTGCCCACATAAGCTTCACGCAAATTTTCTCAGCCTTTCCCCGCCAATTAAATTTCTGGCTGCTATCGCGCAGCCGGTTCCATGATACAAACAACATTATTTAGCGTGGGTGATACCGGCCATTGTTGCACTAGTAGCATCGACTGTCACAGAAGTCATTTTGTTTGGTTTTTATAATTTTGAATAAAAGAAAGATTATTTTTTCTAATCGCTCTATTCTTGGATTTACTTTGGTTGTAAGTATTTTAATTCTTTTACAAGTCTTAAATTATAAACCTACTTAATTATTTTAAGTCTGGCGATTCCTTTACTGCATTCAATAGTTATAAATTCAGTATCTTAATCTTTAAAATATATTATTATTACGTAAAAATTTAACAATAACAGTAATTACTTGAAATTTTAACAACAGAATATGTTGATTTTACTTGGGGATGGACTTGTGGTGAATAGCATATAAGCCAGTTAACAACTACGTTACACGAGCATATGCTTTTGTATCCTGGTTAAATGGTTTACTGTTTTTGACACATTGGCCCATTCTTTTAACTGGAATATATAAGTCGTTTTAATTAATTTAGGGTTTTTTTCTTTGAAAATTCCGTATTCTGAAAAGAGCGGAAATGAATATTTCTGAATATACTGGTTTTCAAATTATGCGTTTTAGTTAATGACTGCAAAATCTAAATGAAATGTTTTGTTACTGGTGTTATTAAATTAAATTTCTAGAATGAACAGTTCTAGTAAAGTGCATCTTTGATTTTAATGAAGGAATCCTTATATAATTTTTTTTAGGTCTTCCTGTGTTGAAATAAATACAAATTTATTTTGGAATTTAAGTCGGGTGTTAAATGTTTTTGAAATAGTCATGTATTTGGATAAAATTCAATACATGATTTATATAGCGACTCAAAATAAAAATGATCCACCTAAACAATTACACTTTAAAAAAATTCATCTGTTAAAATTAATGTTTTTAAATTTTATTTAAAAAGCATTTTTTTTTATTTCAAATTATTGTATATTTCAGTTTAACATTTATGCAAATTTTTTTCTTTGTGTTAACTCTAAAATAAGGCTTTCCCACTCACCCACCCCAAGAGAAAAGTAGAAAGCTGTCATTCAAAATAAAATTGATCCAGCAGATGTTTACTCTGAATTAATATTATTGACTTGCAAATGATGTATATAAATTATAATCATGTTTAAGAAGTTATATTTTATTTCCACATTTGCTAACATTTATTTAGTGAATAAATTTAATAGGATGTTAGATTACTTATCAAAAAAGTGTACTTGTAATTCACTATTTTAAACTTGGTAAAAGTTATTAAAAAAAAATTCAGAATAATAAATAAGTCCTTCTACAGTTCAACATATTGTTGAACAATTTTGCTGTAAAAATTGGATTGCAAATAAAGCGAGAAAAATCTCAAAGACTTTCTGCACAAGAGGAATGCTGGATTGCTTGAACAGATTCTCAAAAAACCTCAATTAAGTGCACTGAATTTAATTGTACTGGTGGGAAAAAAAATTCCAAAAATCTATTTGTGCTGCAACTGATAGTCTTGTTAAAAGAAAAATACAACAATATAGTTAAGAGGATAAAGCCATATATTTGCCCATAGAACTGCAAACTTAGTCTTGGGAAGGTAAGAGTTTTGACTTGGGAAAAATATATTTTTTGCAGATGAAAGTAAATATTATATTTTTGGGCCAGAAAGTAAAAATAAGATGTGGAAAGAAGAAAAAAAGAAAGAAGGTACTTGAAGCAAAGAATGTGAAAGCTAGCGTAAAACATGTGGTAGGTTCCATTATTGTTTGGGGTTGTATAACAGCCTCTGGGGTCAGAAAGCTTCAAATAATTGATGGGAAATAGAGACATTTACTTGCAAGTTTTAAAGGATAATCTAAAGGAAAGACCAAAAACATCGAACATTGAACAGTCTTCTCATTTCTATCAAGATGATTCCTAGTACAAATTAAGAATGAGTACTGTATCATTGTCTGAAAGTAATTGATACCCCACCACAATCTCTGGGTTTAAATGTAATTCAAAATTACCTTTGCAGGATGACAAAATTGGAAAACATCACATTTTTAATAAGGAGCAGTTAAAAAATGTCATCATTGAAGAATGGTCCAAAATGCCCTCAAACTATTCTAAAAAATTGGCTTCTTCTGTTCTAAATAGAAGAAACCAACGGAAAAGAACTGTTCACAAAAAATTAATTTTTTTATCTCTTATTCATTTCAGGTGAATTGTTTTCATTTTGACTGTAAAATTGTACTTTTTTTATTATTTTATGAATTAACTAGAAAAATATTCTATTTTTATTTAAATATAATTATGTTCTGCAAATTAGTAAATTATTTTGTGTGATAACTTATTTCTGAATAATTCAACCAGTTTGAAATCTTGTAATGCATGTGGATCATTTTCACTTTGAATCGCTGTATACGTTTCAAAAGATGTTTGTCATTGTTATATTTCTTTTCAGACATTTATCATGCCTCCACCAGCTGAAAAATTGCAGCAACTGGAACAGTTGGAAAAAGAATTGGCTAATGCTTTGCAGGCTGCAAGTAAGATTCACAATTTTATTTATAATTTTAAAAGAACTGTTATGTTTTGAAGTTTCATGTAGGTGATATAACTTGCATATATATTTCTAAATTAATTTCGTAAATTGCACTTGCATATTATGCCTGCTCATATTTCTTACAGAAACTATTTTGGTCTACTGTGGTGATTCTTTGTTTGTCTTCTTTAGTTTTATGAACTATATGTTACTCTTTCTTACCACAAAGAGTATTTTAATGGATACCAGAAATCCCTCTTTTTTTTATAGAAAATTTTTAAATATTAATATATCACTATTTTTGACATTTCTGTTCACTATATGTATATTTTTGATATTTTTAAGCTTAAAAATATATAACCATTTGTATATATATACACCATTAAAAATAACTCGCTTAAAACTAATGGCAAACCTTAAGTAATTTAAAAACTTTGTTTGAAAAGATATATTGATGCATTTACATACCCATATTCAAAGAGTAAGTAATAAATTATGTTTCACAAAATATTGTCTGAGAATTTTGGGAATCTCCAAATATGACACATCTCCATGTAAATGTGCATTTTTGGTATCAAATTTTATTATTCTTGAGATCGATTTTATCTTGCATAATGATTCTACATAATTTTTAAGATCTCGAGCAATTTTTTTTTTTTTTTGTATAAATTAGCTTTATTGTTCAAACATTTAAAAATCAAGCAAATGAAAGAGAGTAAAATAATAATTAATAACATATTTTTTTCTCTCAGTGTTTTTGTTTGGCAAAATTTTTTAATT
Source organism: Argiope aurantia (assembly GCA_026543865.1). Taxonomy (NCBI): domain Eukaryota; kingdom Metazoa; phylum Arthropoda; class Arachnida; order Araneae; family Araneidae; genus Argiope; species Argiope aurantia. The sequence continues at coordinate 10,833 of JAPMOR010083417.1, forward strand.
TATAAACGTTTTTTTTTTTTTTTTTTTTTTGCCGTTGTTGTTACCTGTGTCATGTAAAAACTTCCTGAATTTGAATAAATCTCTTAAATTTTAGAATTTCTTGAATTTTAAAAGCTATTTATGTAATTACATCTATGAACACATTCAAAAATGCAGAAAATCAAAAGAATGGAATACATTTTTTCCCAGCAAAATTGCAGTTTTCTATAAAATGTTGAAATAATTTGGCAATTTGATTCAAATAGATCATTATGGCACTAAATCTGCATAAAATGGTTTGTTAAATTTTTCTATCGGAAGATTTGTATGTGTGAAGTTTATATTTCTAAAATTTAACAAGCTGCTAAAAAGCTTGACTTGTGGTGTTTATATCAAAATTAAAGGTCTATTAAATTTTCAATCTAATCTTATATCACTGTCCTTGTGTATGTGAACACAATAATTCAAAAGACAATAAGCTAAACTAATGAAATTTGGTGTGTAGTCTTTCCGCTAAAATTGTAAATAGGCATTTTGTCAGCAGGCAAAGAGACTGGTTAAAATTATTTGATTTCTTCTTTTCATTCTATGACAAAACAAATTGCTAAACATTCTGTATTGTTTATGTGAAGTATTTGGAACTACCAATTCTTCCTATATTTTGTTTAAAAATGGATAGTTTCTGTATAAATGCATATTTTCTTAAAATTCGAAATGCTAAAATATTCTCAGGATTTTAGAAACTTGATTTAATTTTCTCCCAATTTGACCAAGATGGCTGATCATTCAGGCATCCACAGAATAATCAAAATGCCATATACTTCCTTCCTTCCTCTAAAAAGAACCGTAGCACATAACATCAAACAAGTTTAAAAACAGTGGAGAGTGATTTTATTTCTTTTGACAATAGTTGCTTCCTCTCCTACTGTTGATTGATGTCTGCAGAAAGTGTTTGAGGGCAGATTCTTGATTTATATTAGGCTTCTTGTTTGTTAACCATTAAAATATCTTACTAATGCCTGAATATAATAAAATTAGACATTTTTTCATGGTGTTTACAATTTGTGTTTAACAACAATTTCGGGTTTGCAAAAAAAAGAAAAAAAGAGGAGGAGGAGGATGTTTTGACTTGGTTACATTGAACAACATACCTATAATATTTGTGAATGTTAGCCAGCAAGAGATAAATATTCTGTCCTATATTTCATCTTGTGCTATTCTGTCATTTTAAATTCTGAAATTTTTAATGAATTTTGCTAATTTACTTTGGAAATGAAGTTATTTTTTTATGTACATACATACATCTTAATAAGTTTTCAACTTAATTTTCTTTAAATGCTAATAAATAAACTAAGCAATTGCTTTAGAAATAAATTTTTTTAAGTTTATTGAAATTTAAGAGAATGTTTAATTTATTTAACCTATTAAATGTTTACAGTGACATCCATTACATTCTTTAATTAATTAAAAAAAATTAGAACTTTTGAATGATTTCTGAGACAGCCATGATTTTTAATTTTAATAAACATGTAAGTGCCATTTTTAAAATTATGCTTCTGCCTGTAATATGTCTTTCATCAATTGATCAATTATAATAAATAACTATATTTTAAAAAGCAAGGGTATTTATTAGGTTAATGTAAAAACAGCTTATATTTGTTTTAAACTAATTTTGTTGATCTTAAAGCTATATCATAATAATTGGGACATAAGGGATAAAACCTTATTAAAATATTGTTTTCTATTCAATTTTGTGATAGGGTTTTAAGTATTTTAAAAATTTGCGAAGGATACGAGAAAAATTGTCTCGTAAAAATATTTACATTAAAAGATTAAACAAAAAGAAGTAAAGAGAAATGTTAAAGAATTAAATGAAGTTAGAGATAATTGTTATCTGAAATTCCCATAGATAATAAATATTATCAATGAATCATATCAGTGATTGTATTGAATTTTAATATAAGCAGAAGTTAGCATATTAATCACAGTGTTTCTAAAAATAAATTAGTTCAAAAGCAGTTCATTTGTTATAGTTAAATTTTTTTTCTCTTTGGTTTCAGAAATCAAAACTTTGTTTATTTTGAAGCAGAAGATTTATCTAAAAATGTATATTATATACTTGTAACTGTTTTATTATCTTATCTTCTGTATTAAGTGAAGGCATTTTAATTGTTATAAAAACCTGATTTCCAGATATTGATGAGTCACCATTTATTAGATGTTTAAGAATCTGACAATTTTAGTATTTTTGCTAATTATCTGCAAATTTAGTAAATCGAAAACATAACATATTTGGGTGAAATTTGTTGCATGATTTAAACAATAAATTAAAGTCTTTTTCCCCCCCATCAAAGTTTTCTTATATACAAGTGAATATGATAACTCCAAAAATCATATAAAAAATTTTGGATGAAGCTTGGTATCTAGTATGGTCACTAAAATTGTAGATGTATATACAATTTTGGACCAAATTTCTAGAATTATTCTGTATCTATTTGTGGATGTGTGAATGCAATAATTTAAAATCCCAAAGAATAATTAAATGAAATTTGTTATGTTGTTTTTATATCAAAATTGTATATTGGTCTCAAATTATGGTTTCAGTCGCAGTAAAGAAGTGCTAAATGCTCACTCAATTCTGCTATACTCTTTTTGACAGTGACTTAACAGCATATTTTCACAGCAGAAAACAACTACTACTTAATACTTGTAATAAATATGTGCAGAAATGAGGAGTCTATTTTCTAAAGATGTCAAATTTTTGCTAGTATGCTATTTACGGCTCGCTACTTGTTCCTGCACTATCTAATTATTCCTTTTTTTAATAAAATATAATTTTATGAACCTACATTATGTTTTACATAGTTTTGCATTGCCATAAATTATTACATTAATTAAATACTACTGAACACAAATAATATTGATACTATTAAACATAAATAACAATAACATAGCAATGAAGAAAAAAGAAAGAAAAGGTAAATTATTATGAATTATTTTAATAAATACAATAAAAAATACCGATAAATTAATATATGTGTGTGTGTGTGTGCAATAATTTAAACATATTCATTTTATTAAAATAATTATGTCTTGATCATTTTAACTCTATAGTTATAGTCTATTTTTTTGTGTGTGTGTGCTATTAATCTCGACTCTGGCCTTAGTTTTACTTAATTTCTGATTTGTACAGATGAGATTCAGTTGGATGCTTTACTTATACTTGATCTACATGCACCTAAATCAAAATGCAGTTAGGCAATACCTCCTAAAACACAAAGCCTCAGCTCTGACTGTAATGATGCACGATGAGTCATAGGAGGAAGTCTGACGAGTTGCATGCATAGAATGCATCAAACCATAGGCAGTAGCTTCCCATCTTCTGCATTTCTTTCGGAAAACAAAGCCAATGTATTTTTCATAAATAGATATTTTTTCAATGATATAATGCCTTTCCACTGTTCAGTCGTCAACTGCAAAGGATATTATGATAATGATCCAAAAGTGTCCATTTTTAAATTTCCCGAGGACAAAAAGTTAAAAACAGAGTGGACTCATTCGCAGGCTCCTTTGTAAGGATTTCAAGCCAAGCAAAAGCTTAAGAGTAAGTATAGCTATTCAATAACTTTTTCAAAAGATAATTTTCAATTCGAATTTATATTAGAATGTATAAATACTCTATATTTTTAGTAATAGTGTTATTAGTAACAGTTTGAATTGTTTCTTTCGTTTTCTCTTTGTTTCGAATCTGAAGTCTTCCAGTAGCAAAACCATGTTTCAGCTTAAATTCGTAGAATTTATTTTTAATTTATTAATAAATTGAAAGATTGATTCGATAATAATCTTGCATATTGCCACATAACTATAGACAAACATGCTTAGCAACAATATAATGTCTTCCTTAAAGTATAATTTTAATTATGTTTCAATATTTTTTCTTGTTACAAGTTAATTTTATATATTTAACAATGAAAATTTCAATCTGTTTTAATAATGATTTAAATTTTAATTAATCTTCAACTCACTGTCCTATTATTGTAACTGCAATTATTAAATCAACTGTATAACCAAATAGTAAATATGTATACAAACATGATAAATACAACATCTGAATTCATAAATTTTGAAAACATACATTAAAGAAGATAAAATTATAATGCAATAATTTTTTAATTCGTAAGTTATCTGTATCTTAAAAATAATTATATATATAATTTCATTGTTAGTTAATTTATCTTCTACATTTTCACAGGTCTGTGAACTGTATTTTAAAGAGGAACACATAATAAGAAATATGGAACATTTTCATGAAGAAAGTGGTTGCATTCTGAAAGCTTCTCTTAAATATCCAAAACTGAAATCGGATGCTGTCCCACTATATGTTCAATAATAATTCGGCCTACTATATCACAAGCAAGAGAAACTCCCGAGGATAAAAAAATGAGATAAGAAGCTACAGCTGTTAGAAAATCTATCACTGAAAGCAAAAGCAGCTATGATAAAGAAAGTGAACTTTAAATCAATTCCAGAGTTCATCAACTGCCTTAATTAAATCCATTTTGGTCCATAATTGGAAGGGGGAAAAAAGGATAAAATAATTATTTCTAATATTTCTGATGAAATTCCAGACGTAATATCTTCTTTACTCGTAAAATCTGATTTAAAGTGTGAAATTTATTTTAAAAACACAAGCATTGGGAAAACTAGACAAGTCTACATTTCTTTCAGTTATTAATAATATAAATGAATTATGTGAAGTACTTAATTACTTAGAATCATTTACAAATATCAATAAGGATAATAATGTTCATTCTCTTTTGGGAAATTATAATTAAATTGCTCACCAAACTAAAAACTTTTGAAACTGTAAAAAATATATTGACAATTAATTTTCTCATTGAGCAGGTTGAGAAATTTAATTTTTCTAAACAATTTCTCAGGTCCCCCCCCCATGAATTGATGATTTTTTGCAGTCTTTTAAACTCTCTCTCTCTCTCCGCATTGTTACAAATCTTTACGAAATTCTGAAAAGTTCATTCTTCCCCATCTCAAAACTCTTAGAAAAAAATTTTCTATCATAAATGTAAATCCGAAATATGAGCAGGCTATTTCAATCTTTTAATTTATTCACATCAAAAACTTTCTTGTTTATCTGAGGGGGGGGGGAGTTATTTTAATGTTTGATGAAATTCACTTGCAAAATCATGTTGGTATAAAGATAACAGGTATGGCTTTTAATAAATCTGAAGCAGCCACAAGTGCTTCCATACTTATGGTTAGATCCTTGCTTTCCCCTTGTAAAGATGTTGTGCATATACTTCCAATTAAAACTTTAATTGCTGAAAATTTACATGCACTTATTAAAAAAAAAATTGGTCTTGAAACTATCACTGACAAAGTTATAGCTGTAGTTACGGATAATAATTCTAGCAACAGTAAAGCTATGTCATTTTTTTTCAACATCACCAAAAATAAGTATTTTATACAAACATCCGTATGATTCTAAAATACCTTTATATTTTCACATTGATACTGTGCACCTGCTAAAATGCATACGGAACAACTGGTTAAACCAGAAAAGTTCTGGAAATTGCATGCATTATCTAGATTTCAATTCAGCCCAACCTTTTAAAACTGATTGTTTTTCTACACTAAAAGCAGTGCATAAAGCTGAAAGTGGTGAAGTATGGTCTTACACTGAAAGCTTTATGTCCTTCTGGTATTGAGTTCAAATTCGCATTACAAATCTTTAATCCCTTACTTGTAGAGAGTTTGTTAGTACTTGGGAGAAAAAATAATATTGAACATTTTTAAAGAAACTACTGAATATATTCAAGTTATTTGTAATTGGTGACCTTTTGTAAATGTAAAAACTGTATACAAAGGTTTATGTAAAGCAGATAAATTTCAAGAACCTTTAAAAAGTGATACTACAGATGTAATATATAAGTTTTAAAATCAATTCTTAAAATGGATTGATGGTTAGGAACTCGTGAATTGCACAACATGAATACTAACAGAAGAAACTTGTACTGCTTTAAAAAAATTACACAATAGCATTATTAGAAATTGTCAAATATTGTCTTGAAGAATTAAAGTTTGATTATTTTCTTCCAGGCAAAATTCAAATCAATGTATTGGAGCCAGATTTGGAAAATAGCACCAATTATCTGGATCGCATTACCATGTATCACTTTGACAAAGTTCATTTCGCATAGTTTGGATTTGCACTAATGTATTTTTTAATAATGAAATATTGAAGGAAAAGAAAAATAAACAAATAAGAATAAAGAAATAATAAACGTAAACTTCAAGCTTTAGACAATTAAACTTTTTTTACATTTCTATTTTAAAACTGCTTTAGTGATTTTAAATTGTGCCTATAGAATTTTTTCTTGTATGTTAATAATTGGTTTTTGCTGTTGATTTATGTAATGTATTTTTGCATAGTTTGTTGTAAAGTATATAATATAGTTAATCAGCATTGTTGTGTACATCTTGTTATATAATATGCATGTTTGTTATTATACATTTCTAATTTACCTTGCTAATAATTTTATTGACATAATTGGAATTCATTCAAAAATTTAGAAAGCCCTGTCTTGCTTTTATCATGTAAAAATCCTTTTAAATAAATTGTCTTATTCATGATCTTTTCTATAAAATTTATGAGAAATTGTAATTATATATCCACAATATCTTTTAATTTTGCATCTTGTCAGAGTTTGCATACTTTGTGTAAAAATGTTTTGAATAAAATGATTTAAACTGTCTGATAATTGAGAATTTCTTTTAAGATTTATGAGAGAAATTATATAGATATTGCGCTTAATTGATTCTGCTCCTCCACAAATAAGGCTTTTTCCATGTGATATTTCAAAGAAAACCTAATCAACCAAAGGAAAACCAAATCTTGCTCATGGTGAACAAGATTCCACAAAATGAAACATTCTTATTCTGGTTAGAAGGATCATCACTTCGATAATGGGTTGTTTTGAATTCATATTAGTTTTTCCTTTAAACTTTTTAAGATCAAGCTATTGTATGCAAAATTGCTGTTTTTATCATGTTTCACATCTGAAATTATGCTGTAACAATTATGTGTGAGAATGCTATTTTCTTTATAATGTATAAAATAGCAATAAAAATAATTATTTGTGTTGAACACCAGTGGGATTTCATTTTGATGTGTTATTCAAAATTTTTTTGGCTAATTCATCTATTATTTTCCTCTTCCAAATTTCCCTTCAAATATTGAAGTTGTAAAAATTATCTCTTAATGTTGGAGGCATGTCTAGAAAATGGAACTGGAATTTTGAATTTTCAACTCCTTCTACAGCAAGAAATGTTATTTGTCATTTTATGGATTTTTCTTTAAAATTAATCCAATGGTAAAAGGTTATAAAAGTTTCACTGCTAATGTATTCCTAGACATTTTTTTCTGATAGCCAAATTATATACTAATTAGTTTTTTTGATTTCAGTTTATTGCCTTGCCAAAAAAATAATTTAAAAATTGTAAGATTACCTCTTTTTTTCCTGTCGATGGCTGGTTTTTTTCTCCACGTTTTACATTTTGCACATGTTAGAGAAATATGATGATTGTTAAATAGTTAAAATCTGTTTTGAATAAAATTTCAAAATCAAGTAAAATTTGATACCTTCGATTTTAATTAAAGAAGTGCCAATTCTCTCTATAATTTATTGAATAACATGCTTTTATATTATATTTTTATAAATATGAAACATAGCATACTTTTACTTAGTAAGTACTAATCACCTCAGGCGACCATTTGGATTGGTGGGAATTATTAGATTTGATTTATTTTTTATACGAATCTTTTTAACGGGTGCAGTTTCATAACCTTGTAATGTTATTTAAAAAAAATATAAATATTCGGTTCATCTGACTTCTGAATTTTGCAATATTGCATTTTCACTTTTTTATTTGTCTTGTAAATGACACAGATATTAAAACAAAATCCTTCTGCAACTTTCAGCAGTGGTAGAAAATCATGTGACTAAATATTTGATAAAGCAGTGAAAATGGTTTGAATTTCTGGGCAATAATGTAGTGTCTATTGCTAGAAATTAGGCAAAAAAATATTTTTAAAAAATTGCCAAAATTTAGAAGTCTAAAATTTTGTTATGGAAGTTAAGACCAAATAACTTAAAATATTTAATTGAGAATTTTAGTGACCGTTATACCCGCCGAAATAGCTGCTCATTAGTATTTATGTATGTATAGTCAGTGTTGTCTGGGTGTGAACAAATGTAATGTCTTGAAATTATTCCTTCCATTTATTTTCGGTATATGATGGCATTAAGATAATTTTTTACCTTTCAATGCAATATATAAATCCTTTTGTGGTTGCAGGTCAGACTGTTTTGGAGTTGAGCAAAGAAAAACCAAGTCTAAAGCAAGCAGAAACTTTCACTTCTACTTTTCTGAAATCTCTGGAAACTGTTGAAACTGGATTATCCCAAAACATCACTTATCTGACTCAAGTGTCAACTGGTAAGTTGAATCCTCAATATTGTTTGTTAACTTCATGTAAATAAATGTCAAAATTGATGGTCTGTGATGAAGACAGTTGGAGAGTTGTTTATAGAATGATCTGAATGAAGTAGAGGAGAGTTGGGGGAAGGGGATGAGATAGCTTGCATTTATGTCTAAATGAAATATTAGAATCCATTTCTAGTTTCTCCATTAGATAGAGCAGCTATAGCCTTTTGCTAAATCAGAATTTTTTCCCCAGCTGTAATATTTGTTTTTAAAATGGAAAACCTGATTTTTATGTCACAATAGTAAATACAAATTCTTTCTTTCTTTCCTTTTTTTTTGTCTTATGATTTGTAAAATAAAAATATTTTAAATGTATAATAAATTCAAAGATATAATGTTTACAAATTAAATTTAAATTGAGCATGCATTTTAAAAGAAAATTCTGCATTGGGAGGAATAGGACAATAAAAATTAGGAAGGAATGGGACATGTTCAATACATTTTCTAAATAGGCTAATGATTAAAGTTTTTAATTTTTCAAAATGTTGTTTAATAAAATTAATTACTAGAATGTTACAATGCAATGATAAATTGATGATTTTAAATTTATTAAAATATATAAATGAGTATGCATTATTATATTTTATATTAAATTTATAGCAATAATGTGCAACAATAAAATAAAAAGCTGAGCTTCCATTAACCAAAACATAAAATAAAATTCCATTCTTTTTCAAAAATTTACTTAAAAGCTCCAGTGTTTTTAAGAGTATTTTGTTATATTTTATTTTTGTTAATAATTATATCATGTATTGTATGAATATATATTGTAGATCATTCTGCATCATTTCACATAAAAAAATTATTTTCTAATTAAAATCATGTTTACCATTTAATTTCAGTTAAGGGAAATTCTACTGTAACTATAATAAAGTAATATGCAATATAATAAATATTAAATAATGAAAAAAATGAAGCTAAGTTATAAAAATTATTTATTAAAGCTTTTATCACTCTAAATTGGAAAAATTACTAATTATATGTATATATATATATATATATATATATATATATATATATATATATAAATGCTACAGTTATAGAAGAAAAGTATCCAAAAAGTGAAAAGGTTATTAAATATTAGGTCTAAGGAAAAGTTCTATAGTTTTTGAACATGTTATGCATTTTATGCATTGTTATGAACATGTTATGCATTTTATGCATTGTTATGAACATGTTATGCATTTTATGCATTGTCAATCCTTAGCAAGAATTCTGATCCTACTGAAATCGGTTAAAACAGTCAGATTAGTATATGATTGATGATTTACACACATTTTTTCATATTTTAGTCAGTTTTTTAACCTTGTAAAACTGTCAACATGAGTGTAGAAAAAGTGCCCTTAAGGCATTGTAAGTTGTATGAATTCCAAAAAGTGGATAATCCAATGAAAACCAAAAAAAAAAAAAAAAACTTGTGTGACATTATTGGAGAGGATGCAGTAACAGCTTGAACGTACCAAACATGGTTTGCGAAATTTTGCTTGAGTGATTTTTCTTTGAAAGATGAACCCAGATCAGGAAAGCTATCAGATGTCAGTGGGCAAATGGTATGCACTATGATCAGGACAAATTAAAGTAACAATATTAAAAGACTTGGTTTCATGTTTAAACTCTTTGTTTGGGTGACCTGCAAATTAAGCAAAAAAAATTTTATGGGCTGAATTTCGGTATGTTCTTCAAATCTTGCTCGTCACAAAAGGGAACTATTTTTGGACCACTTAATGACTGGAGATGAAAAATGGGTAGTGTATAAACACATAGTTAGAAAAAGGGCATATATTTACAAATGGGTGACACCATCATCCACAACCAGAGCTGGCATGAATCAGAAGGTTATGTTGTGTTGTTGGTGGGATTGCAAGGGTATAGTGCATTATGAGTTGCTGAAAGAAAATGAAACAGTCAATGCTGATTATTACTGTTTGCAACTTGATGTTTTGAATAAAGAAATTCAATGTAAACATCCATCTTTGGCTAACAGAAAGGGTGTATTTCTTCATGACATGTGGCAAGGAAATTGCAGATTTGGGTTGTGAAATTTTACCTCACCCAGCATATTCTACTGATATTGCACCATTTGACTATCATCTGTTCAGATTTCTGCAAAACTTTCTTGATGTAAAGGAATATATAAATTAAGAAGGCATCCGACTGGGAGTGAAAGAATACTTTGCCAAATAGTGGACTTCTTTTCTAGATGTCCTCTGTTACAATTTTTCCTGTCCTTTCCCCTACACAGATGAGCTTAGAACATTGGGAGACAGTTGTTATATAAGCTGCTAGAATGCTGACAGACAGTTGTAATTAACAAAGGATATTATATTTTGGAATAAATTTTAAAAAGTGAAAAAAAATTGTTTTGTTCTTTAGAAAAAGAAAAAACAGAACTTTCCCTTGCACCCAATAATAATATATTGCAGTCAGTGGGAATGGTTGTCAAAGAAAATAAAAGTTTTCAAAATGTGGCAGCACCAATGAAGATTTCAAAATCAATTCTTGTTTGGTATGTCCAAAACCATAAACCATTGATTGAAAAGGATATGAAAATATATTTTAATTTTCTCAAACCTTGCCCTACCTTTCCTTTATATGAGTTTCATACCTCCCTCAACATGTGGGAGGTGTAGGACAAAAATGTTACAATATTTAACCATAAAAATAAAAGTTATTGTTTGTATTAAAAAAAATAAATTATACTGTTAGATTTTTATAAATTTTAAAAAAATCTAACAGTTTATTTTTTTATATTTTGCACTCTTGGTAACTCTAAATTCCTGATTTTTGAAATTTGCCCCACTCCTCCCAGCACTTCCATCAAACTTTATCCGATTTGGCTATTTGATCCCATGCTATCTCCCCTTTTCTCACTTAAGTGGCATAACCAGGTAAGCAAGACACATGTCCTGGGTGCCAATAATCTTTTTTCACTTTTTCTGTAGACATGGAGAATGTACTGCAATTAGTTAAAAAACCAAGCTCTAGAATTTACTTATTTCAAATTTCTACGTCAAGAAAAATATGCAGTTTTTATAGTTGTATTAACCTTTTTGCTAAAATAAATGATAATAACAATGAGTATATGTATGGAATTTAGTATGTGGCCATAGCTGAAAAATTGTAGTTAATGTTAAATTTTGCATGAAATATATCCATATGAAGTCTATTCATTCATATACATGTAGATAAAGCTGCTGAAAAAAATGCTAAGAACTTGGAAGATTAAACATATCATTTTTTAAAAAATTATTATTCCAAGTTATAAATATTATGAAATTTTGGATTATATTCTTCATAGATTAGCTATCTCTTGGTTTGCTTATTCATTTGAATACTATAACTCATAAAGTGTTATGTTAGGTTCATAAAAAATTGTCACCCCAACTGCACAACGTTCCAAGCAGAAGAAACAAAAGCATCCAAAATGCATACTCATCCTTTCCCTTATGCACGATACCACAAAATACAAAACCCATAACATTGTATTAAATGACATAAGAGAGCCTAAACCTTCTAATGCCAATCCTTTTGGTGTGAAAGCTCAAGGTTTGAGATTATATAATTGTTAGGTGACATAAATAGGCCCATTAAAAGATTCAAATATAAAAGGGGCTAAAATTATATCTGAAGACTATTTTGTTGCAAATCTCAGTGTAACAATACCCTACATGCAATTGACATGGTGAACTGATCCTAAATATCCATTTTGCATGATTAGGATCAGTAGTGCATTGCAGCTTTGGTTGGGGTTGCTGTAACTTATCCTGAGTTTTGCTTTGATATCTTTTGGCATTATTCACTTTGGGTCTTTTCTAATTAATTTTGGATACTTCAATTATTTGTCAATGCAAATGGTAACAAAACTTTTGATATAAATAAGTTTTTAATTGAGAAATGATTAATTGATAATTAGATTTTAGAATAAACGATTTCAGATATTTTTCTTTTATTCCTCGTGTGAATGTTCCAAAAGAATGATGTGCACCAAATGGCTAAAGATGAGATTAAATTTATTGTAATGGTGCTTCTTTCTTATCTGAAATAGGGCAAGCTCATGAAGGTTCCAGTTATGCTAGCCAGAAGATGATGCAAATGGCCTGGCATCGACTCAAGCACTCCCAGTCTAGGCTGAATGACCTGGAGAGGCTTAAGAATAAGCAAATCCAGGAAAACAATGCTCTTCTTGGACAGACAGAGATCAAGCCTGAACCACCCCAGGAGCCCTGAAATATTTGGATAATCACAAAGCGTTGCTGTTTTTGACCATTTTACATTTATCTTTGAAAATAGAATAAGAGCCAAAATTTCCATTCTCAGTTGCTTTTAATGATTTGCTTTTGTGGAACTGAATTTTACACTTGATTTATATTTGCATCCTATACATTGGGAAGACAAATAACAAAATACTGATGGTATTGAATAATTACTCTATTGAAATATGAGATACATTTTGAAATACATTTTATTAGATTTTATGATATATATTTGCATGCTATTATGATAAGTAAGAAGAATAAGTTTAATAAGTGCACATAAATATGATCTAAAATATGACTGATTACTTTCCTAGAACAAGGATAAGTTTGCATATTCCTTGTGAAGATTAGCATGCATAAAACTTGGGTATTAATTGAATTTGAAGGAAAATATTTATGTATGGTATAAATTTTCTTAAATAAAAATGAGAGAAAAAAAAGTGAATTGAGTTTTAATACAATTTTTAGCAAAGTGGGATATAGCCTTTTCTAATGCTTTTTGAGAACTAACTATGTTCTCTGTTCACTGGATATTCTTCATGACAAAGCTTTGCTTTGATGATCTGAAGAATTCTTGTTAATTGCGTCTATCTGTTATTTTTTTTCTTTGCATTGCTTTAATCAAAATTGCATGTTTCGTAAACATTGCAGGTTTTATTTTAGGCAAATTAAAAATATTCTTTTTTTATTTAAAATTTTTAACTATACTTATTCAAATGTTTTCCCCCCTTTATTAAATTAACAGTTTCGGCTCAATTCTAACAAAGATAGTTGATTTACTGAAAAATTTCTTGTATGCATTTTTAAAAATGTAAAACATATTTTCAGACTGAGTGTATATTATTTATTCATAAATCAAGTCAAGATATTATAAATATACAATGCTGATTATTTGTGTAGTGTTAGCACTCTCAGTTTTTTGAAATTAGGTGCATAACATTTTGACAAATCTGTGAAGTTCAGTAATTTTTCTGATCTCATGAATTTTCTATGTGTCTCATGTATTAATAGATGTTAGTATAAAAATAATTTTAATTGTTTTTTCTGTCTTCTGTAGAAAAGTACTCTAACAGTCTATATTCAACATTCCTTTTTATTTATTTTTTTAAAATGTAAACATTGTAATCTTGTTATAAAATGTAATAATTGCCAATAATGTGTTCTCTTATTTATGTTTTTGAAAATTTTATTAAAAAAATAGTTTTTGCACTGTCTTAATATTTTTAAAAAAATTATTTATTTAATGATACATATTTAGTACGTATGAAAATATTTCCTTAATTTTGAGGATTTTTTAAAAATATATTTATGCATCATTTATTAACAATAGTTTTTATTTTTGTAATTCTTTCAAATTGTTCATTCTTTCATTTTCACTGTTTCTACAAATATTTTTTTCCATTATTGAAAGCTAACAATGAATGATTGTTTTTATTATTTTTATATTCTTTGACAATGCTGTAGTAAATTGTGTTTCGTCAATTTTTTTGTGAAATCTGCTAACTTAGTCATTTCAAACATTAATGACATTAAAAAATTTATCCAGTGTATTCAAAGATTATTTCTGTTAGGTTCTGATTCTTTTTATCAGCATACTTCAGTCCAGCCAATATGCTGGAGCATTTTATTGTTGGAATGTATCTTGTGTTTTCCATGTGGAATCAGAAATTGAAGTTATGAGTTATTTATAAAATAATGCATTGTTAGATATTGCATGACACAGACTATTACGTTATGCATGCAAGTCTGCGATTCCATTAGGGAAGTTCATATATACAATAAACAAGACAGGTGTAAGGCTATTTAAATAACATGTCCCCAATATCTATCATAAGTTTAGGCTTAAAAACTAGTTTTTTTTTTATGAATATTGTGAATATAAAATTATGCATAAAGGATTCTGAATTTTTTTCTTTTATTTCCATATAATTTCTTTCAATTCTGAAAAAAAAAAAAGTTCTAATGAAGTTTGTTTTGAACATCTAATGCCATTTACTGAATATAAAGACATTTTTTAAAATGTAATATATGTTGTGAACCAATAGACATGATAGATAATGTTGTTGCCCAACAGATTTGATCAGCTAATTTATACAAACAACTCTTGATAAAAGGTGTTCATTTTTTTATGCATTATATTGTAAAATATATTTAAAATGTCTTGTTCCATTTTATGTTTTGTGCTCGTATTTGTCAAATAAAATGTCATTATGTGTAACTTTGGAAGTTTTCTTAGGAAAGGAACAATACGCAATATACATTATCAAAGTAAACCACCTTCTGGTAGAATGAAGTAATGTTAGATACTTTATGTATATTAATAAGAATTTATAAAAATATTATTTGAAGAATTTTTTTTTATGCAAATGAAATCATTTCTTCCAAAAAAATTTTATGTTAAAATTCCTTTATATCAGTTTCGTTATCTTTTAAACGATTTTTTTTAAGGTTATAACTGGGACATTTTCCTCCCTGATTCGAAACAAGGAAGGTTGAAATATCTCTATTATTTAATTATTTTCCTGCTGAATTTAACTGTTTTTTCGCAGATTCCCATTACAAACACTCCTTTATTTTTGGATTTTTATTGATTTAATGTGTTTTCCAATCTTAATCTAATCAAGGCTCAAATGAGAATGAATGGTATACAAATGATGTCTCGGCCGTGTGATTTGAACTATAGAAGAAATGGTACAATCGATATTCACTAATATTTTATTGAATGACTTTTTGAAGATTCACATTTTCCTTATCCATTGTCATTCACAAACGAAGTATCTGAAAAATAAAGCATTTGGCAAATAAGATGAAATGCGTCACAGGAGGACGAACATATGGCAATCGGATCATGCCTAACTTTACAAATTCACTCGAGATTTTACGAGATGGTAGCGCTCGTAAGAAATCGTTATTTTATTAATCGATTCATTTAAAAATAATATAATATTGTAATGTTAGCGAGAACATACAAATATACAAAATGTCACATGAGGAAGAAAGTGAAAAATCGAAAACATTATTCAGTTTTTACAAACATGAAAGAAGCCAAGTGAATTGAAAGTATTTAAAAGCAAGTTCTTTTTGTATGAATAAATGGGAAATTTCTTACCTGCACTTAAACATCCAATGCTCCTAAAATTTGAAGGAATAAATATCATTTTTCAAATGAAAAATTTAATAATTCTAATTTTCTAATCAATTCCGATTTTTAAATAAATTTACAATTCAATGGTAGTTTTTCCTTAATTTCATAGTTTTCTTTTTGAATGGAATTAATTATGATATTAATTTTTTTTATTTCTTGTCCACATTCTTTTTATTATTATTATATTTTGATATAAGTAACATAAACTGGTAATAAGAATAAATTATGATTCTTTATCCGATTCATGTAACGAAGTACTTATGATAATGGTTCGCATTGCTAAGTTCAATCATGTAAATTTATTACACTTGCAAACAATTATAAATATTTGTTGTTTGCTTCAGAGGAATAGGTTTGTTTTAATAATTAATAGTGTATAAATTCTCCTATTAGAACGAACACCATTGTTTAAAAAAACTTGTGAATGAAATTCTATCGGAGATCATTTATAATTTTCAGTTTTTCTTTTCTTTTATGTCTATTTGCCCTTTTTGTCTTAATTTTTAGAAGGCCAATTTTAATATTTCAAGTTTGTAATGATGCAAGGATTAAAAGTAAGCATTATGGTCACTAGATATTGTGTTCACCTATTTTGTTCAAATTTTAACCAAGTTTATATAAGAATCCTAATAGTTTCATAAGAACTTCATTAAGATATGAATCATGGGCCAACAGCACAGCCAGAAATGAACATACATAGCAAAGAGGATTCACACAGCGCATTTGACAAAGGCGTGAATCGTATTTGATTCATACAGTGACCAATATGTTCAATAATAATTGTTTCAGATCAATCATAATCTTTTTAATTGTTAGCGAGCACAGAACTTGTTTTCAACACTTAAAGGCGTAATAACTAAACCCAGGGCTCGGTTTCGGGACCTTATTCCACTGAAGAACTGCCATGTAAACGGTTCTAATTCACGTTAAATGCATCAAGGCTTTCCGCTGTGTGATGCGGAAGGGCCAGCTCAGGTGCCGTCCTCTTCATCTAACCGCTGTTCAAAATTATGAGTTCCGTCTCAAAATAGTCCTAGTGTTGTATTAAAGCAGGATTTTAATGTACTTAATTAAGCAGCAATTTTAAACCCTGCGCACACGCATGATTTGTGTCAGACCGAGAAAATGGGGAATTTATTATCGGTGTGAAGGAAGGACATTGTATGTAGTAGTTGCCGAACCTTACACTTTGGACAAGTATTTGAAAACACTTTTACAGAACATTTTACCCAGAGTTAGAAAGTATGTATGGGCTTGGGAGCAGCCGGATATGGGCACATTTAACATTGAATTCCAGTTTAACATTGTATTTATAGAACGTTTATGAATTATTTTATTTATTCTTAAAAAGCAAGCACGTTAGTCTAATTTTCTTCAAAATGAATAATTTTTAGAATGATGAATGTAAACATCAAGAGAGCTTCGGTTTCAGTAGAAGGGTGATCCTTGAAAAAGTCTTCAGGCCAGACTCATCATTTCTTTCTTTTTTGTTCCATTTTCCCATTTAAACTTAATATTTATTTCTAATCCGATTACATAAAGTCATTTGCGCGTGGAGTCGCAAAGTTCTAAGTGAGCAGGTTCTATTTTCGGCTAAGGTTTGTCTGTTGATTTCAGGCAGCCCAAAAAAAGGAAGGTGATATCGCCTTTAATAATTGTTATTTGATGAATATAATGATGGACAATTTTTTAAACGTTTTTTTTTAAAAATCAATTTGTGAAATTTAGAATTCTGTGAAAACATTTTTCATTATCAATAGAATAATGCCACTTACCACCGACAACATCTCCGGCTACAAAAAAAAAAAAAAAAAAAGAATATTAAATAGATCAAATATCTGTCATTATCATTTTAATTTTCTGCTTGCAAACACTTCATTTTTTAATGATAAATTCGTTAATAAGAGGTCATTTGTCAAAAAGTGTGATGCATCTTCTTATGAAATGCCGCTTCTGGACTGATTTCGAACGAATCCTTTTTATTAATATTTCCCCCTCTTATCCGGAAATGTAGCACGTATTCGGAAGAATTTGTAATTTTATTTAAGCAGAATAAGTTGAGCGAATATTCATGAAATTGAAATGGGATTCGGCCATCTCTAAAACATTCCATTTTCTGGAGTGAAGCGGGATTTCATGAGAATTTCTTCTTTGGGCCAGCATAATTCACTCCAAAAACCTTATCAAGTGTGCCTTTGTCTAATTCATTGTATACGCGTTTTGAACGCATTCAATTAATTCATCAATCGTATCTGACCACTGAAGTATTTTATTGCATCGGAACTATAACATCCAGAGCAGAACTGCCGTTGCCTAGTGGTGATGCCTCAACCTTGGGACTAGAAGGTTTAAGGTGGAGACCTGATTTCACCGTGTAAGCAGGTCTGATACGCGGATTTATGTTCGTCGAGGTCAAATGACCTTCCGCTCGTGTGGCGCAGAAATTTGGAGAAGGGATGCAAGCTCAGATGGCATCCTCGTCATCTGGCTGAGATTCAAAATGACGAGGTTCGTCCGAAAGTAATCTTAGAATTGCTTTGAAACGGGATGTTACTGTGACTAAACTAAAACTAAAAAATCTAGATCCAGAGCATTTAAATAAGTGTTATTGGTTGATGCGTTGTAAACTTGATAGGCCAGACATTCCACTGTTGTACTGTTTTTCGCCGCATTCTAAATTCTAACCATCAGGAAGGGTCTTCCCAAAATGTTCTCGCATACTCTCCAATGAGGATGAATTTTTGATTTGGAACGCATTTCTGCTGACCGATCGAAACCAAAATCCGACACAAAACGACAACTGCAATCTTAACATCCCGTATCGAATTTGACATACTTAAATTATTGCTTCTTGGGTTTACATGCTTCTAAAAGTACAGACCGACACATGGTCAACCCCTTGTTAGATTTGGTTCAAAATTTAATAAGCGTCTATATTAAAGATGTTAAATTCATAGCTGTACAGCTCTCTCCCTTTTATAGTTACTGTTTTATTTTATATACGAGCAGATGGACAGCACATTTTTTATGAGCGAAATTCGCACAAAATTTGATAGAAATATACAAATAGGGTATAAAGACTGTTACCAAATTTCATCCGTCTAGCTCAAGGCTTTTTGAATTATCCTTGTCACAAACAGATGGATATAATGCCAAAAATATGTGTTTTGAACTCAGGGAGTTCAATTAAGAAGTGGCGACTTTTCAAAATCTCGAGCTCGAATTTTTTGACAATTACAATATTTCTGCTTACTTCATGCACGAGAAAATAAAAACAGCCAAATTTCTTCATTCAAATTCAGCTGCAACTTTATAAATAGCATCGTGTTCTGGTTTTTGATCTTTCTCCAGTTGTGATAATCTTTGCAATACAGTATTGCACTCGCTACCGGTCAGTTGCTTTATTTTGATATTTCTTCTTTGCAACCCACACAATATCAACTTCCTAAAATTTCTCCATGCTTTTATATATATATATATGGTAGCTGGGTTGCTTTATTTTACACAAATATTGTATTTATTGTAATAAAAGCTTTTGACTTTGTGAAAAAAGAATAGAATTTATTTTCCTCAAATTGCCATAATTGCGATTTTTGTTTGCTAGTTACGGTTTGGCAGCTTAATAATTTTCGATGTTTTTTTTTTTTAATATATGCCATATTTTCGGTTATTAATTCGAGTAAAGAAATGAATTTGAAATAAAATCTGAAAGCAAATGTTGATAGTCGGAAGTAAATGGTTCATTCGAATATTTTAATTCAGCTGACCCAAAGTTCCTTGAAATTATGAAAACTTAAAGAATAAGTTTGAAGTGAATGGGCCTCTTCTGAAATTATATTTAGAATATATTTTATTATAATTTAGGATTACTAAACTCGAATGACAGAAGAAGAGCTCTCTGTTTTTACTAATTGTAAATTTAGGCATTTTGTGATCTCAGTCAGCGCACAGTATGAGGCCTTTTGACCTTTTAATAAGCGTTCAATTTAATTTCCTACAATAAAAACTTTTTCTCTTTACATATTAATGATTTATTCACTTTTTTCCCCGTTGTTTTAGTAACTCGTACTTAGAAACTTAAGAAAATAAATGCATATATTAATTTTTGTTATGTATAATATAATGACTAAAAAAAAAGTCGGAATTCATAAAATTGTTGAAAAATTAATTCTTGCTATTTGCAAAATATTTCTTTACTTGGAAATAAAAGCAATTAGCTATTATGATAAATTATTAAGAACTAATAAAGTACAAACAAATATAGCATGAAAAATTATTTTATAAGAGGAAAATACTGTAACTAAAGTCAATAATTAATATACACATATTGCAGATCTAATATCTTATATTGCAAAAATAAATAAATATCTTTATCTATTTATGTGACAACTAAGTGGCTTCCTCGCCCCGCCCTTCACTTAATAAAGGAGGGTTCATTGACAATTTCTGATTGGGTAGCTACTTAATATGCCAGTCGGAAATCCGCCAGTGAAAGCAAAGAATTCAAACTCGCTTCAACTGCACTAATAATACGCCATCTTTTGACTAAAGAGAAGACTTGAATCGATATTAATGAAAAATCCATTTTGTAAATAAAATGATTAGGAAGAAAAAAAATAATAATAAATGGTAAAAATGGAAATGAATTGCTAGATTCCCCCCCCCCCTTCTTTTCTAAATGTTATTTCTCTTCCATAACTAAATGAGATCTGACGAGGAAGAAAGAATTTCATAAGGATTTACTCACCTCCACCCAAGATGCCTAGATTGAGGAATTTAAAAAATGTGTATTACTGATAATAGTATTTTAATATACTTCTAATTTTATAAAATAAACAATTTTCTAAATTGATTAGTGAATTTTTAGATATAGTTTTGAGGGATTAGAGCTTACTTCTTTATTAAAAATTGTAAAATTTCCTTATTTAGTATATCGTTTAGAAATAGTCAATAAAAAATGACTGAAAATTTTTAAAAAGTTGAGAAAGTGAACAATACTTTTAAAATTACATTCACTTCTTGTCATTTGTTTGGTGTTTTTAAACTGCCAGTGACAAAAATAGAAAGCAGTCATTAAATTAAATTCCGCTTTATTTATTCAAAATCAAACGAGAAATATTATTTTGTACGGTAAATCTCTTATTCCATTGGTTCCTGCTATCTTTCTATTGGAATTCATATATATGAAAAACCAGTGCGAGTGTTCTCCCCTCCACTTCCTTATATATTTACACCATGTAATGAATGCATTTAGTATTATTCATAGAATAACGAAGATAGCCGAGCACCTATTTTCAGAAATTCTCCTTCCAGCATTTATTACAGATTCATCATGTTATTGACAAGACCACGCATCATTATTATTCTCAAAGACATTGTATTTTAAAGTTCACAAATAGGCTTATCGTCAGACGACTAAACATTTGGCAAACTGAATCTGAAATTCGATATGCACTCTTGTTCTGATTGTCGCTGTGATCTACTATTTATGATGCCTTGCAATAGTTGAAAGTAACAAATAAATAGTGTCAAGTCATTTGATCACACATTCGCTGTTACTGGAATATTCTTGAAGTTCTTATATGCGTGGTAAAATCCAATGAATATAATGCAGCTTGATTTTAAAATTATATTCTAATGTCCATAACATATACTGTTTTAGAGATACTCTTACAATTCATAAGAGTGCGGTTGTAAAGTATATAAAAAATCGTTAAAGAATAAATATAAATTGTGTATTACAAAAGTGTGATAGTAAAAACCACAAAAGAGTTCGAAAACACCAAACGATGCTCTCGATTTATTTGTGGTGCCAGATTAATTTATTAAAAGCTAGAAACCAAATGATAAATTAGTAGCGCCATCTGAAGATGACTTCCCTTCATAGAGCACTAATGATAAAATGAGTCTCCACGCGTTTCTTTTGTGGTATTCCCACGAAGAAAGGACTGACAGACTCTCCACTGAGAGATTTTGTCCAAAAGTTTACAGACAGCTGCAATCATGTTGTTGAAAACACATTATAATAAATATTGTCTGTCTCGTTCCTTGATTTCAAAAAGGTTAGACTCTGTTTTCATCCTAATTTCTTGGTCAAATGATTTGAATACATCTGAGTATTTTCTACATTCACGAATAATGAAAGGTTATCAATATATTGGCTTTATTATGTGAACTATTAGAGCGTATCTTAAAATAGGCTTCATTCCCTTTAAAAATTTTATTTTTAACAAAATTATCAAAAGACAAAAAAAAAAAAAAAAACTGTCACATTTTAGCATTCAGCATTTGAACATTTTAGAGATGGATAGTTATCCTATCTTAGACACAAAAATAAAACACACACACACTTAGAGTGCACAGTTTGACCCTGAAACAACTGATAAAACTATCAAAAACTGACAATTTCCAACAGAAAGTATGTTTAATGAGGTATCAACTTACCTTGGACTAACTCGCCAACTGTGAAAGGAACAAAAATCTATTAGTTGTGCAATGCGTAAATTGAATAAGGCAGATATTTTTCACTGATTGTAACGGGCATTCAACCTAATCCGGGTTTACACTTGGCCAATTATAAGACGCCCAGTAAGGAGCGCATGCGTAGAAAGGCTGAAAAATGCTGTTCAATCGATGGCAAGTAATTGTCTCGATGGGACAACAACATGCCACTGTATTGTATTTTTTTCTTATTGCGCATGCGTTTGTAGATTTTTTTTGGTCGTGAAAAATTGATTATTTATCATAGATTAATTCTGACATTTTTTGGTCTTTATTCTGTTTAATGCGAGGTTTAGTATTTTTTTTTTTTTCATTTTATTTGCCTTTTTTTTTTCTATAATTTTTTTCAAATTTAGGTATGTTGATCTTTTTTTTTATTTTACCTTGTTCCTTTGTGTAAATATTCATCATTTTAATACGATACGAAAATTTCAGCGATGCCAAAACGACAATTTATGTCCAAGCTTGGAATGCCTAAATCTATCTTGTGGCCAACATAAGTCGGTCCTTTTCTGCACTGACAGAGTGTAAACTCGGCATAAGTGAATGAAATAGTGTTTTAGCATGCAGTCTATGTGTCCCATATGTGTCCCATTTCAGTGAATTGAATCCGAAATTCGATGCACTGTTCTAATGATTATACATTTCTATCAACATCTTTTTATAAAATAATTTTCAAAAATTATTTAAAAATAGAAAAATATACGGTAAAAACAGTGTCATTGCAATTACAATCCTTAAAGGATACATTTTTGAATTTTAAAATGATGTATGATTAATTTTTGTGCTGCAGTATTCTTTGATGCTACTAGAGGAAAATTCCCTCCACTTCTTCAATTTTTATTTCATTAAAAATCTAATTAGATTTTTGTTTTTTAAAAAAAAGTCGCTTTGAGGTGTATATTTCCCTCCTGCCATGTCTGACTCAAAGAGCACCAAGAGACACAGGTTCATCTTTAATAGCAGCAGAGAATTATCCTCGTGAAATAACAATCATTGCATTCCCGTTAAGAAGTCGTTTATCATCTACAGATAAATATAATGAAATACATTTTGTTTTTATTTTGAAAATCCTTTTGGGTACGCCTAAATCTGAACTCAGTTTTTCAATTAGGAGGATTAAAGTCTATTTTGGAATAGAGAAGATGCATTTACAATTATTTTAAACAGTAGCGGCTCCTGAATTGTAGGCATGAGTACGTTGCAGCCTATACTGAATTGCACAATTGGCCTTTCACCATAACTTATTATACTATCTATACTTATATAAAACTCAATGTGCGTGTGTGTTGGCGCTCTACAGGCTAGGCCAGTTGACCTACAGCTACCAATTTGGTCGTGTATACCTTGGAGGTCGGGAATGGGCATCTAGGGTCCCTTTTTTTGAATTTTTAATTAGAATTTTAATTATTAATTAGAAACTAACTTTCCAGCGAAAAAAATCTTTTTATTTTCCCCACCGCCAAATGAGTAAGGCCTTAGTTGTTTTTCCCACTCTAATGAGGCTAGGCTTAAGATTTTTTTGGCCAATTATTTCAAACGATTCTGTTCATTTTCTTAGTGTTTGATGCATTTAAAATTAAACATTGTTAATGAATCGATCTTTGAGATTTATTCTCAAGTACTTTTTAATTAAAATAACACAGAATAAAGGAAACTAAAAATTTCTAATCTGCATAGTGTTACCCCAACTGGCGTAGAAAAATTCACGCATTGCCGTTACATTAACTGGCGTTGAAAATTCACGCATGCGCATTGTGTTCTGATTGTAGGCAATTATTATCAACGGATGCGGACTGGATTTAAATTATTTTTAGGTTCGTTGTATGCTTTTGTAATTAAAATATATTTTTATTGGTTATATATTTTTTGTATATTCTTATAGTTTTAAGTATATCGTTTTTAAGTAGTTTTTTTAAAACCTGTTTACAACCGTTTATTTTAAACGATTCGTTTTATTTTCTTAGTGTTTGATGCATTTAAAATTAAACATTTTTAATTAATCGATCCGCTCATGATGAATCTGAGAAAATTTTGTTGACAAATTCTTGAGATATTACATAAATTAAGAGATATTCTTTAGTGCCCATAAAGTTCAAACGCTCGGTGACTATATTTTCAGTAATCATATTATAAAAAATGCTTTGTTTCAGTGAAAAATATTATTATATTAATTTCAGATTCATCCTTTCCACTTTAATTTAAAGCATAAATTCTTCGGGAGCTAACAGAAAATGAGAGAGATACATATTACATTATGACTGGAGGCCTTTATAATATTATGAGTAAATTATATGACTATAAAGATTTGAAGCTTTAAAATATTTTGATGAAGAAGCTATTAAAGTAGGAATTGCATAAAATATTTAATTATTAAAATTTTAACGAACATTAAGATTGGCGAACTGGCTGTTCGCCAAAGGCGGCTAGTTAACATTAAATCATATATATCTGATCGCACTCATTTTAAATAGTTTAACCATTAGTCAATAAATGATATCAAATCGGATTTTTGACTTAATACTTATAAATGACTGAATACTTAATAAAGTAACCGTGAACAACTACTCGTTTTTTAATTAATTATTTCTAGTGTCTCTCGTAGTGAACAAATTGATGTTTTCCCATCAGTTGCTGCCCTTTTGCAAGAAACGAAGTTCTTTGAGCAACAGCAAAAATAGGTCATGTTAGAAATCGTAACACCTATGAATAAATTGTCACGTTTTTGGAAGTGAAAAGTCGTAGTGTTTTCCTCGGTTATTGAGAGCATTAAAAGGAACCGCAGATTGTTCTTGGACTTGAATAACATGCTCGAAATTAAATTAAATAATGGTTATATATGCTGAATAAAGGGCACTGGAAACATTAAGCTGTTGCAAGTTCTTCCTTTTCCCTGATTTCATAGTCTGAGTTGCCAAAAAAGAAGGCCTACTTACTTCCTTTAAACAATTCTGTGAGATAAAAGAAAAATAAATGAATATAAATAGACAATGTTTCAAACGCACATTCATAACAGATGCTCAAAAATCCCCCAAAACTAATTTTGGATTCAAGTTATTGATAATTTTTAAAGAATTTTACAAAATTTGATTAAATATTGCTAGTGGAGAATTGAAGTCAAATAAATAAAAAAATAAAAATTATTTATAATATTTTTATTTAATACGTATGACAACAAAATAGGTAAAATGATTTTTCTAAATGTAAATTTGATAAACAAAATGGGTTAAAATAATTTTTTTAAGTACAAAATGAATAAAAATATTGGTAAAATAATTTTTTGAGGTATGGAAACAGAGATTTAAATTGATAAAAAAAATATTTAAGGAATTGTTCACAATTCCCCAATATTATTAAGGAAATGAATGTTAAGGAATTCTTAATGGCGAAACATCACTAAAATCTTTACGATATTGAAAATTGGAAAAAAATCTGTTGTTTTGTTTGGATTTCTAGGGTGTTTATAAATTTTACTTTTATTTATGTAGACTATAGTTTCAATACTTTTATAAAATTATGTAAATAACGTTTAAAATATACATCGTTTAAGCAATATTCTTCTATCTTATTCTAATGTGTATCAATCAAGTAAAAAAAAAATTAAAATTACTTACTCCCATCTATTAATAAAAAAATATATTATTAGAAAGTATTAAAATATTTAATGCATTTACAACAAAAAAATACTTAGTTATTAATTTTGCTAAGGAGCTAAATATGTACTTATAAAAGGAAGTGATTGTACGCATTTTCTAGATGAATCTTTGAACCATACAGGACACAAGCAGTCATTATGATGACTTTATCTTGATTCCGGAATTTTAAAATTCGTTGTAGAATTTTTTATTTGATATTTTGCTTTATTTTGGATTATTTTTTGATATATTTATCCGTAGTACGGTTTCTAATCTAACGTATATTATTCGTAGTATATCGAATGTTCGAAAAAAAAATTAGTACGTGAACAAACAATTGTCGTTCGAGTAAAATTTGTTCTGTCTAATAAATTTATTATCATCTAAATTAATTTACTAAGTTTTGAGAATTTATTTTAAATGCTGTCAATTTTCCCTAAAATTAAAAAAAAAAAAAATGAAAAATCAGTGCAGCAAACTTTTAAATTCTCCGACCACATTTTTGAGTAATAAGATTTGAAATGAACCATTTTTTTCTTATTTTAAAGAAGAAAGAACGCAAGGGCTTTCTTTTTTCAAATGATTTTTAAGACAATATTTATTTGAGAAGTTAACATTTTTTTTTCTCAGATCCGCTGTATATTTTTTCTTCTCTGGACTATTATTGACTTGGAGTGCTACAAGACTTCGCATAGAATCAAATAAGAATAAATAATCCAAGAATCACATCACGGACAACGCCGTGTGGGAATTGCTAATATCGTACAAAGTGGTTAGTAGTGGTTTGTCGACAAAACACGGATTTTCCTAAATGTAATCCACTTTCTTTTGCAGAATGTGTTAGTAGAACTGACATTTGCAGGCGAATGTGTATGGGATTACCACGACATGGTGTTTTTCTGTAAACTTGACCACGGATATTGAGCAAAGTTTAAATATCACCCACAATTCATCACACTTATTAACTTCACACGTTTAAGTTTTATTATGCTTAAGAAAAAACATTATTTGAATGCGCATTTTCAGATCATCATGTCATACTACTAAAATGCATACTTACCATAGTCTCCTTTGTTAACTAAATAAAATAAGGAATTGAGCACGTTTTAAATGAGAAGCATTTCACTCAGTAAAAAAATAATAGTATTATCAAAAATAAAAACCAGCGGGAGTAGTCTTCCCAAAACTTTCTCGCATATTCTCTAATAAAGTTATTATATCAGAGAAAGAACGTCTTATGTTTGAATCCCTGGCTTAAACATAATATGATGTAACCTTTTTGCGCATGCACGCAAGTGACGTCAGAAAAAAATCCCGTGATCCCACAGTAACAGAAGTAAGTTTCTGTTTCAGTTTGTTTCGTGAAATGTGTAAAAACTGAATAAAGGGTGTAGGCCTTGTAGATATCAGAATATTAGGATTCGTGCGCTTGAAAATATGTAAACAATCTTTGTATCTGTGCCTATGTCCTCGTCTAGAAAATAAAAAAAAATATGACAAAAAAAAAGAGACAATGCTTAGATTAATGATTTTGATGTTTATGTGAAATTATTCATGCTGGAATACCTCAGTTCTTCTGATTTTGAGGTTCCCGAAAAGACAGGCAAAAGGGAATTTTCTCTAACATTTCGATATTTTTGAATTTGGGGCCTATTGATCCCCCAACCTTGCTTGGCATGATTACGAGCCATTCACTTTTAACGTGACTTTAGTATTTTTACTGAATCTATCTTGCGATGAATCCCTGGGATGTGGTTAACCGCATCCAAAAATCGATTTTGTGTTTTAGGCACGCTCATTTTTATTACAGATTAAAACTGAAATTTGACGCAGAACTGCTGTTTCAGTAACAGAATCCCGTGCCGAATTGATACATTTCATGTAATTTGTATTTTGATTTTACATGTTTCCGAAAGAATGGATGGACAGATGGCTAAACATCTGGGATTTGGCTCAAATCCAATAAGTATTTCATGCGATAAAACGTAATGGTCATATCAAAAATAAAAATCAGGGAGAATGGCTTTAATAGATATCTACACTATAAATGTTAAATTTGTGTACAGAATTTTATACATCTAGTTCTCTTTGTATTGCTCATTTGAATTAACTTCAATTCGTTCAGCCGGGCAGACAATCTTCCTCTCCACGCAATTTGCTCAAAATTTGACAGAAATCTATGCATTTTATGCACCAAAATTTATGCGCTTGGCTCAAAATGATTTTGAGTTTTCTTTGTCACAGACACAATGCCAGAACTGCGTTTTTCGAACTTGGGGAAATCACAAATGTGTCGTTTCCTCAAAATCTCTAGTGACTATTTTTTTGACGATCAAAATACTTTCTCTGTACTTCGTGTACGAGCAAATAAAGATTAAGATCATTTGTTAATAAATATTTAGAGATAACAGCAACGAAGACTGCCTTTTTACAAGCGCTTAGATGTGAATCAGTGGGAGAGCTTCTACTTCGGTTTTTTTTTATTTTTATGTACTAATGCAACAAGGCGTTTTTTGAATGTTACTTCATAACAATGAATAGAATCGAACACTCCCTTGGGCTTCTTTCCAGACGACTGGGTTCACATTTTGACGATATTTACGTAATTAATGTTAAAACCATGTGCCATTTATCTAAGATAATGTGTTTTCGATTCATCGCATTCCCTAATCAACGGCAGACAAATGTAGGGTTATTTATCTGTTGGATTTGCTTTCCACTTCGATACGCATCTGCAAATCTAGTGATGAAACCATTGGCCAAGCTATTTGCTTGTTGAAGCCATCCTATTTATATGAAATTGGACGAATAGACAAAAAGAATTTCGTCCAAAATGTGACAGAAACGGGATGTTCCAGGAACTTTCTAACTCACTCTTTTTACAAGTGTTATTGGGACAAAAGTGGTGCCCCCTGAGTCTCATTACGTGGAGAATTCACCAGTTTCATTTTTGGGATTACAGCTGTTGCCACGCTGAAGGAAATTAATGTAAAAAGATGGCACCTTATCAGGTATCCAGTTTTTAAATGCATTAATAGTTAATTTTGGTTATGAATTTCGAATAAAATAAGTGTTTAGTGATATTAAGTAAATATAATAATTATTATATTAATAAAATAAATAGGGGAATACAAAATAAGCAATTATTAAAAGTAATGAACTAATAATAAAAATCTAATAAATTAATGAATGAAGTTAAAAGATAATGAAATGGTACGGAATACTTACCATTCTTTAAAGCTAAAGTATATGAACTGATTGTAAGTAAATGAATAAGAAAAACACTCATAATAAATTATAGTTTAATTAACATAAAAATATATAAATTTTGGTAAATTATTAAAGAATTTTTATAAGTGAGTATATAATTAAGGCCTCATATAAATATTTGCATGCTTAAATGACGCGCCAAAAATGTATTTAAGAATTTCTTATCAAAAGTTATAGTTTTGGCACAAATTTGTATTCAGGGGATCAAAAGTATTTGGAATGCTTCATTTAAAATACTTATAAACAAGAAATCCTTTGAAAACTTTTATTACAATTTCTTTCATCACTTATATATTAACAACATAAGCATTTGAAAAAAAATTATTTCATATTATTGCTTGAAAATGAATTTGTTTTTAATCATATAAGAATTTTAAGTTTGTCGATTTTTCACAAATGTCGAATGTAACTGACCAAAGAACTGCATTCATATTTGTGCTGCAAACTCTATTTGCAATCTTGAAAAAAGTCTTTGAGTGCTAAAAAAGTGCTTAAAGTAGGCGAAGAGGAAATCTCGCCATGGTAGACGATTCACTGCATCGGATCATCAGCGATCAGAGAATCGTCACTTGACGACTGTCAGTGAATCCTGAATTGAATGGGCTATCGTATCAATTTTGAGCAAGAAAACGAGCGTTTTCAGAAAATAGTGTTGCAAAGAAGCACATATAGTATTTCAAAATGACTTAAACCGTTTTGTCATATAATTTTTTCACAAAGGATTTGTCACAACTAAATTCAAAATTTTTTATTTAATTGCTAAGCAAAAAATAAATAAATAAATAATCGAAGCTCTTGATAAATTTTTCGATTTTGTAAATTTATTTTAAATAATTTTTCGTTTTTTTCTGCTTTAAATTTTATTCTTTTCTTATATTCTTCTTTTTCTAATGTGATTTCTTAACAGAGTAAAGTGAAAAAAAAAAAAAAACTATGAAAATAGTTGAAAATCTGATGGGAAAAGCAGATAATGGAAAAATAACTTAATGTAATCCACATGCCGCCGCTCTCCAAACTGCAGCGTATGCCAGCAATCAGTTTGCCATCAGACTTACGTGGGAAAAACTCGTAACTCATGGGCTTTACATCACGAGAATGCACCTATTCACAGTGCCATTATTATGCGTTCATTTTTAACAAAAATAATGATCATAATAAGCATGGTTCCATAAGCTCCATATTCTTTTCAAATAGCTCCGTAAGCCTTATTTCAGCGATTGGAGTGATCTCTTCGTTTTCACTGTCTTCGGCCTATTAATATCACGGAAACAAGCAAAAATGAGCTTCTCACGTGATTTCTAATAAAGATGAATTTGTGTCAACTGAATCAAATCCCCGAATAGGCAATTTTATTAATATATTCATTAAATTAATACTGAAATTTCCATTAAAAAATGTCGAAATATAAGAAAAGCTGTCTTCATGTGAGTGACTGATTTAAACAGCTTTAAAAACGGTCAAATCACTCCTTTAAGAGCAATAAAAGCAGTGTTAAAAAGTATTAAAATAGAAGAGGAATTTTAAAAAGTCGTTGCAAAGCAGTTCAAAATGTAAGACTGGCAGAATTTTTGTCGGTCTCTGATTAAATGAATACATCATTAATTTTGTGGTTGGAAAAATCGACAGTATACTTTCTCATGTAAAAGTAACAAGCTTTCAAAATTTTCTTGCAAACAGACAGTTATCTGAGAGGAGACGGAACATACGTAGCCATAACGATTTTTATTTATATCTATATTAAAGAATTGTAGATTTAATAACTAGAGTGCTGCAGATTTTTTAGTTGAACTGGCAAAAATTTGCTCTTTCAAAATTTATAGATTATGAAGCATTTGCGTAAATATAAGAGCATAAAAATATAAATTTTAATATATTTGAGTTATCTGCTCACCTTTAGCAATATCTCCGGCTGAAATAGAAACAGACCGTTGCTCAGTTGAGTTCACGATAGATAAATGAAACTTCAAAAGTTAAGCAAAATAAACTAGTAAAAATAGTTTCTGGTACCTCTTTTTATTAGTGTAGCAGATTTGTGTTGTTTTAATTATTGCTACTTTTTTATCTTTTAATTCATTATTATTATTATTAGTTTCGGAATTTTTTTTCTTAATTTGTGTTCTAAGTGGCAATATTCATGAAGCATCATTGATAAGTCACAAGCCGACAAAATTGCAATTTTGCTTACCAGGAGTTGCTGAAGAATCGATTATTATTTCTATCAATTATTTATGCATTTTTTAAAACATAAACAATTTTTTTTTAATGTTTAGCATGTGTGAGACAACCAACAGTACCTGTTTTCGTGTTAAAGAGATGTTTCCTATTGATAGATCTCAATAAGGATTTAAAAAAAAATTAAAAAAACATGTAAAGACACATTCAACCATAGTGAATTTTTTGCTTCAAAAATATGGATTTAGAAACAAAATTTAAAAGCTTAATAGAAATGTTTAATACTGATGTTTTAAGTAAATTATAATTTTAATTCGATGCATTTCGAATTTTAATAAAAGTTTCATTTTCTTTCATATCGTTGTTGAATGACATGGCAGCTGTTATCCATTGCTATATTGTCTTCAGCGAGTCGCGCTCTTGCAGTTTTACTTTCTCAACATCTCTTCTCTTTTTTGATAAAAAAGTAAATATTTTCGTTTTTTAAATATATTAATAATAACGGATTTTAAAAAAATGTTTTCTGTATTATCTTTTGCTTTTTATATTAATTACAAATTTTTAAAAAACCTTTTGTTTTAATTTTTTCAAGTTTTAAATCTTTAATTTATAATTCATCAGTATAAATATTATGGAATTTGAGAAGACGCTTTTCTGAATTTTTCTTTCCACTCGTACAAGAACAGAATTGAATTAAAATTAATATAATAATTAATATTAACTTATGAAACTATTGAGGTAGCGTGTTGTCAACGAGAGAAAACAATGCGCCAGATTTCTGATTTGAAATTAAAAAATGTGCATTTTTTTTCTTTAGCAAATTATTATTATTTTGGAAATATTTGCCTTAATTACATGCAGTTCATTAGTATTTACGGATAAGTGAAGATTAAATCAGCCAAATATATTTCTTGTTAAGTCAATAATAACGAACGCCTGCCAAGAAGGGAGTGAAACATCGATTGTAAAATTGCATAAAATAAATTCAATGGAAAGCGTTTAGTAATATTATAAATCGCCTTACCTCCCATTTGGGCTCCTAAAAGTAGACAGAAAAGTTCAAATTAATATAATTAGAATTTTTCTTACTTATTTTAAACAGATTTTATGGTTTGAGCCATACCGTAAGCCATTCGTCGAATAATCTTGTCATTTCTTGAGATTCGAACAATATTTTTTCAAGTTACGAAACAGTCAATTGCGTAACGATGCCACCTTTACAGCCGATCTTTATTTATAACAGATGAGATCATTCACTTTTTTTCGGCGAGTGAAGGCGTCGATAACAATGAATAGCTAACAGGCGTGAAACGTGAAGAGACTGCTTTATCTGCAGGATGTTCACAAAGTCAAATCACCAGAATCATTCTTCCCTCGACTTTCTTATACACTATGCTTCCTGTGTTTTGGTTCGGAAAATGATGAAAACATGGAGGTACCGATGTTTACACTGACCGACTCAATAAAAAATTTAATACCGATTTATGTTGATGCAATGCGCCAATTTCCGTTTATCTAGCTTGTTCACTTTTTAGTTATCACGTTAGCATACACACATGAGTCAAAAGTCAGTCAGAGAACCGAAAGATTTATGCCGAGACTTGACACAAAACTGCAGCTGAGGATGAAATCGTCAATTCTCCCCTTCGAGAATGCAGATGGACAGATTTCCCACTGAACGGATTCGTCCTCCAATTCGATTGAAATCTACGAATTCGTAGAAAATATCACGCATTCCATTTCATCCTTATAACTCACTGGAATTGTGAGTTATTTTGTTCGCATGAATAGGAGTGGACGAATAGACAGACTTCTTGATAACGAATTTCTTCCCGACATTTTATTGAAATTTCGCATTTTTGAAATAGACAGGAAGTGACGGATTCCAAAAAACGTTCCCTTTGAACTCAGGGAAATCTGAAATTTGAAAATGTACCTCATCACAATGTTTATACATTTTCTTCTGAAATGAAAGTATTCTGCTATGTAAAATTTTCAAACTGACTGGAAAACATGCATCAAAGTTTTTAAGTACGAAACGCTTTTTCTTCCAAAACAAAGGTTGCGGTGACCATATAAAGAAAATTATTTCTGTATGTCAATTCTTTCTTTCTTTTTTTAAGGGAAAAAAATTCAGATAACTCCCTTGTTTTCGAGATAATTTTTGTTCAGTCATCTTTCAGAACGTTAGAACGCCCAACTTTCTGTTTCAAAGAATCTCCGCCCCTCTCCCATCGTCTCAGAAGCAGCAAACACAACCTGGGCTCTTAAGAGATTGATATACAAAAGAGGTCCCTGTTTAGCTTATATCTATTAAGCAAATGCATATTCGGACATCCTTTAAGTGTTCTTAGAAAATCTATATAGCCCCTTTCCCCACAAATCCACCCGTTTAATAAATAAAATCCGCTCCAGGAATTTTCTGCCAATCACACTTAACAAAAGTGTGAGAAATTCGATAGTGATATCCAGGGCAACTCGGGACATGTACCGTAAATTCGTTGAGTGGGGCGTTTGGGGCCATTCCGCATTGTTAGAGTGAAAGTAGGTCTTTCTATGCTCTATTACATAAATGACACAAACCAACACGTAAATTGTACTTACCACCTGTCAGTTCCTTTACTACGGAAGAAGAGAAAAAAATAAACATGCGTGAATTATAGTCGCCAGTCAAACCAAATAGAAAGATATCTTCATTTTAAAGAATATTATGCCTGAAAAATCAACTCAGAATTTGAATCAGTTCACTTTTCATAACATAACAGCCCTGTAAGGATTGCAGTCGGTGGTTACGACTTTGAATGCAAAACTTTTGCCAAAAAATGACAGCTATTAAATGATTTTTTATTGCTATCTAAAACAAATTTTTTTCCCGTAAGGGTAGAATAGATGATAAAAATGTGAAAAATCAATTAAAACTGAGATTTTTTCTTCTTCTATTTTATCTTTTATGAATAGTTAGTCGTCACTTTCAAAAATTATGTTGATATCTTTATCGCTTACTCATTATTATTATTATTATTATTTTGTTTATTGATGTTAGGAAGCTATTCTGAAGCTGTTTACATATAATTCATAATGACACTGTTTCTTTTTCCTCCAAGTTCTGGACTTTTAAAATATTCTATGCACATTATACTTTTAAAACGTTTTTATTACGCTGTATAAACATATAATGGCATAATGTTACATGCATAGACAATCTATTATTCTTAGAATATTTTATTGAGAGCCTCGAGAAGCATTACTACAATAATATTTATTTTTAATTTCAAAAAAAAATATTAAGTAATTCAAGTTTTGGAGTAAAAATAGTATTTTCAATGATTTTAAACAGGCAAATATATTGTGTTTCATTTTTTTATTACATGAAAATATCTACCTAAAAAAGACCTGAAAAAATATTTTCATGCTCTATTTTAATGCGCATGGAACAATTCAAAGGTTTATAATACTTTAATGGATTTTTTAAAAATTTCTTTTACAACAACAACAAAAAAAAATGTTACCAGTGAATTTTGATGACAATTTTTTTGCAGCATTAGCTTCAATATAATGAAACTGTCATGAAACTTTCGAAAAAAAAAATATCTCAGTAAATGAATTTTTTTTTGAATCTCCATTGAAAACTTAAGTTATTAAAGAATGTCACTTATTTAGACATTGAAAATGGTAATTCGGAGATAAATGAATAAAACGATTTACTGTACAATACATAAATCTATTCATTGGATTCAACAATTAATGGAATATTAGCGAACTACATCATCTTTTCTGTATGCACCTCTTAAATAAATATCACCTTCCTTTGGTTTCACTGCATATCTGCGTTTGGAAGCACACTACAACACATAATTCATAGAATCTCATGTTTTTTTAAACATAGAATGTCCAATCGGATCTTTATCCGGTGATTAAAGTTCAAATCATTAGTAATAAACATATCGTTCTATATATAAACTATCGAAAAATTACGAACTTTCATTTTATAAACAGTTTTCGTTCATTTGTTGTGAAATATTCTTAACGCTCTATGTCAAAAAAGAAGAAAATTCTTCTCTTTTGTTGCCAGAATCCATCTAAATATAAAGTTGATTGTCATCGTATTAGGCCAATGAAAGGTCAGCTCAAAGAAACGACCTCATTGGTTGGCAGATTTCATGCAGGCGGTCATTGAAATGTCTAAAATCTTATTAGAATGACATTTGAAGCTTCACATATCATTGACATGTCAGTGAAACAATATATAACAACAATAAATATCATTAGATTTTTAGATTTAGATTTCGTACATTTTTCGACAGCAACATACTTCTCATGCAGCACTTTTGCTACGCAACCCACGAGTAACGGTGATAAATTAAATATCAGGCCGCGATTAGAGCGAGCACTCTTCTTTCACTATTGCATATAGAAATAACTCTTTCAAACAATTGATTAGTTGCGAATCTTTCTAAGGGAGGAGATTGATACTTACACCCTTGTTGAATAACTTGAAAATAGAACAAAAAGATTAAATTTTTAAAAAGTCAAAATTAACATTTAAACATCAATTTGTAACATAATTTCGATTATTTTACAAGTAATAAAAGTGAAATACACTAAATTTATTTCTATGTTTCTAATAAATGTTTAAATTTCAGAGAAAAATTTTCTACTTACGATCCTCTGCGGAAAAAGAAGGACAAAAAAAATTAGAACACTATAAATTATTAACTATATTATATATTATTAACTATAAAATAAGTTAAATTTCTAGGGTATTTTTTTTAATGTTCGTTGTTATTTTCACTTTTCAGTTATTCAAAATATTTATGTTATTATAGCTTTCCAATTGTTCAAGATATTCTCTGTTATTATTATTATTTAGTTATTCAAAATACTTATTGTTACTTTTGCTGTCCAGTATTCATATTTATCTAATCAGAAACGGAATTATCCTTCAATTTATTCAAGATTTAATTAAAAATAGCAGGAATTTTTTTTCTGAAATATTTTGAATAGATCATTATTTTACACTCCAGCGTGCACCACTTCAATTCAATTTCTAACGAACGCCCCGGAAGTGCCGAGCTCGAGGCGAATGAGAATCGGAACTTCGCTCTCACTTCATTTCGTAGTTGTGTCGAGGGGAAAGAGAAGATGCATTCACCCTCCAGCTGCTTACTAAAAAAAAAAGTGCATGCCGCGTTTTCCGCAGTTTAGAGTGTTTATCTTTACGATTACAGATTTTTAATATATGGTATTATTATCGTGTAACATATAGTATCAGTTCACTTTCTTTGAAAAATATTTGAACTTATTTGCAAACATCGCATCTCAATACGCAGATTTAAAAAAATGACACATTCAGAGGGTTAAAAAATATTACACGCTGAAGTTGGTTTATAAAAAGACTTAATGTAAATATGAAATTTATTCCTTTTATAAACGGCTAAACTTTAAAATTTCCTTTAAATTAAATTTAAGGTAATTTGTCAGGTAAATTAGTTAAAGGTTTTAAACTTTTCATATAAAAATCTTGAATGCTTATAATAGAAATGAAGAAATATACTTACGATCCATAATACCTTCAGCTAACAAGTAAAAGAAAGAAATGAATAAGAACAATTTCTTTTTTTATTTATTATTGAAATGAATTATTTATATTAACCCATTAACATCCAAAACATAACTCCTTATAAATGCCTTTTACACTGCGTTAAAACACTAAAATCAAAATAAATATGATATAATTTTAAATCCTGAAAAAAAACCCTTAGGGGATCATTATTTTTTAGCTTCATTTTTAAAAAACTATATCAAAATCAATAAAATGGCATTTCAAAAGCTTGAGCTAACAAGTAATGAAAAGAAATGAATAAAAACAATTTTTTAATCATTGAAATGAATAATTTATATTAATCCATTAACGCCCCAAACATAAATCTAATTATAATGGAAAGAAATGACTAAAAACAATTTTTTTAATTATTAAAATGAATAATTTATATTAATCCATTAACGCCCCAAACATAAATCTAATCATAATGGAGAGAAACGACTAAAAACAATTTTTTTATTCACTAAAATGAACGTCCAAAGCATAAATCTAATCATAACGGAAAAAAATGAATAAAAATATTTTTTTAATTACTGAAATGAATAATTTCTCTTAATCCATTAACGTTCAAAGCATAAATCTCAGTAAATATCTTTTACACTGCGTTAACAAATTAAGTTAAAATGAAGTAATTTTTAAATCAAGGGGAAAAAAAACCTGAGAAGGAAGTCATTATTATTTTTAACTCTATTTAAGGAAAAAAAATATTGCAAAATCAGTCAAATGCCATTTTAAAAGTTTGAACTAATAAATAATGAAAAGAAAGGAATAAAAACAATTTTTTATTAGTTATGAATAATTAATAAATGAATAATTTATTATTAACACATTAATGTCCTTTATATATGTATATATAGGACGTTTTAGCAGATGCATGGCCGCATGTAGGACACATTTTGTATAATCTTCAATTTATTTTATCACAAGAGGCATACTTTGGACACGGGGGCACAGATAGAACGCGTCCGTTCGCACCAGAAGTCAAAAGCAAGAGTGACAGAAAACTTTCCCTTTAGAGATTTTAATAAGAGATTCAGATAGAGATTTCTATCCCCCATGTCTACAGAGGAAAGGGAATCTTGGGCATCTAGTAAAGGAATGCGCAAGTGGGAAGTTTTATTCCTTCGCTGGAAGCCTGAGAATTTCCAAATTCAGCAATTTTTTAGAGCGCACGCAAGAAATAATTAAAAAGTGTTTCATTTGGAATTCCTTTCGTTATCTCGAAAATATACATCATAGTGAAAAGCAAGAAATTTTGGAATAACTTCGAAACTTGGTTAATGAGTGGTATTTACCGGGTGAAAATAGTTCTAGATTTCGGGAAAACATATCAACATTTTAGGTACAATTGATTGCTTCTGTTTCAGCCAGAGAAATGGAATATATCTGTTCTATAAATAAAATTTTGAGCTTTAACGACCTGATTATATTCTGTGTCATTCGTAGTTGATATAAACTTTAAATTTAAATTAATAAAATAATTAATTGGAATAATTTGCTTCTTAAATTCATAACAGATGGCGTCTCTCAAGTGAAACCAAAATTTAATCGAACAAATCAATGATTCTTATTTAAGTTCTGTTGCAATAGAAAACTGCTTTCAAAAACAAATCATTGTTCAGAATTTTAGAATTCTAGTGTACTACGAAATGAATGCAAACCATTTATAAAATTACATCTATAGAAACATGAAACAAGTAGAGAAAGCTGTTCCGAATTGTCACACTAATCCCCAGCTCAAACTATACGTAACTGCCTGGCTTAAAATTATTGTTTTAAAAGCTTTACACCAGGAAACAATCCTTTAGTGATGGTTATTGTTGAATTGAATACTTTTCCTTCCTTTAAGTAAAATTCAATCTTACTTTAACTCCATTTAATTTGCAATTGAGCATAGATGAAATGTATAATTAAAATTTTATCATTTTAATAAATGTTGTACTGAATTAATCATTATAAAAAGTGTTTTATTGAGAACTATATAAAATTCCATACATACCAGCAGCACTTCCTAAACAATTGAAACAAAAAAAAAATATTTCAAAATGGTGCAAAAAAAGTGAGTGATACCAACTTTTTTTTCATAAAGATACAAAAATCATAATATTAAGTCTCTCTCATAGACAGTAGTCCCCCCTCCCTCCAGTTTCTCCTACCTAACACAATATGATGCATTTTGTGTTTCACACGTAATTGAAGAAATTCGAGTATCGAATTTAGATTACTGTCAATCCCGGCAGTTGGGTCTGAATTTTGAGGCAGGTCTGAAGTTCTAATCATATATATGTATGCATATTTTCCTTCATCTAATCTATTTGTGTCATATTCACGTGGACGGACGAACAGACAGACTTCCTCTGGACATCCGAAAATAGAAACTAAATGCATTTGGCTCATTCACCCGGAGTATTGATTTTCATGTGAATGCGCATTTTTTATTAATTTCATCTTGTTTTTTGATAAGACAAGAAAAATGAATTAAAGTGGACATGTCAAAGCAAATGTGATCGGGTATAACTTTCTTCAATCGGAAATGGAAATCCTACTTCGGAATGAATGTCCGAAGAAAGCATTTTTTAGTCTTAACAATGGCGAAAGCACGCGATTCAATGTTTTGATTGGTGAATTTATATTTCATAACAACAAAAATCAATTGATGCAAACTCTGTTTTATATTTAAAAATTTTTCGAGGTAATAGATATGTTAGATAGAGTGATCAATTTCCGTAAGTAAGTCATAGTGATTATGTATATTCTATTGATTAAGCCTATTTTCTCACTAAATTAAGCTTTCTTATGACCACTTTTATTTTCTTGCATCCTATTTACAATCATATACATGTATATTTTTAATCATAGTGTTTACTGCACTCACGTTTACATTTTCTCCATTATAAATGCCAAATATATTTCTAAGTGCAGTTAATACAAGTCCAATCCAATCAAAGATAAATTCTTAAATGATTATTATTTTGGATTTTAAAATGTTTTAAATTTTCCCGCTCATAGTTTTCCAATTTACTGTCAGAAAATATAAAAATGACGTAATGAATAATCTAAGTTTGGTTCCGTGCAATCGATTCACTTTTATTCGATATCGTTAGAAAGCCAAGATTTTATTCATTTTAAAACCAGTAGGAGTCCTTCCAACTTTCTCGTACTTTTGCATAATACAGCACATTTTTGTATGGAGCTTTGTAATGCTGTCAAGAGAATCGAACATGCATTTGAAATTTCTTTTTGGCAAAATACGTTTAAAATATTATATTATATTTAAATATATCTGATGATAAAATTATGATCTAAATTTCATTTTTAAAACGCATTGCATTTTTGAGTCATTATGTGTACTGATATTTTTAATTTAAAAATTGATTCTTTCACGTTTGAGAAGCTCTAAAATAATAAAATAAAAACTTACAAAAATCTTTGAAACTATTTTTTTACAAGCGTACTAAATTAAAAATTATAAACTAAGATGGAAAAAAACCCCACAAATTTAGTTAGCTATTTTCTTTTCAAATAGTTTATAAAAGATTCTAACCTTTAAACTAAAATATTGCGGTCTTTAGGCTTGATTCATGCGATCCCTATTTTATTTTTGAATAATAGTTATAAAAAAAAGAACGCCAAGCACATAAGTAAAAATTCGGCAACTAAAACAATAAAAAGTATTGTTGCGAAAATATATTGAAATATGTTTCTAAAAATTTTATAAATTCGTGAAAAAGAATTGCATCGAATTAAAGAGGGTGTTATTGAAAAATAACACCCTCTTTTAATAAATTTTTTTTGAATTTTATTAAAAGTGAGACGGAGTGATCTCCCCAAAATTTCCTCGCATACTTTTATTTTTATATAAAAGAATTATTTATCCAAGAGAAAGCCTCGCATGTCATTGGAGAATATTGGATACAAAGTATAAACCCTTGAGTGAACTTCGCATATTTTTTTATTTACTATCGCATCTAAAATAAACTGCATTTTTGGCGTTTTTCTGTGATAACTTCCGAAATATATTATTGCACAAAAATAAATTTTACACTGTTTCAAAATTTCAAAATTGTTTTTTATGATATCAATTTAATAGTTGCGCAAACTTTTGCTGACTTTTGTCAGTTTTAAAAAGTAATTAAAAAATTTTTTTTCCTAATTTCTGGTAATAGATTACATTGTCGGCCTAAAATTCGAATCATTTTTATTGTTTCATCCACTCTTTGATTCCATTGTTGAATGCTAAAGAAGAAGGATTTTGTTTAATGCCTGTGCATATCGTGAAATCTAATGAACAGATGAACCGGATATTTACGATTTTAATAGGGCTGTGGGAGCGCCGCCCTTGGGAAGGTTCAGTTGCAAAATAAAAGGGACTTAACTGAGGCAATTAAAATAAAACGGCTTTAATACCGAACAGTTGGGCGGAATCACGGGCACGAAAATTAATCTAAACGATTTATCTGATGTCAAATATAGCCAATACTCTTGCCGAACCAGCTGGTCGTCTGAGGCAACTAGTAATAAATAAATTAAACCAAATACATTTTCACATCGTTAATAAAATAAAAAAAAGTTTAAGTATTAAATAAATCATTCATATGTTAAGAAGTTGCCGAAATATGAAATGAAACTGATCAGTTTATTGAGAAAGAAGCGACGTGCACTGCTTAAGTCCACAAAATACCTAAATTCGCCTCCATCGAGATTCAACGATCTTTGCCTGCAGAGCTTTTTCCATCCTGAAAAGGAGGTTGGCTTTTAAACGTTTTTCGTGTCAAAATGAAATGGGGGTTCATTACTTACTCGTGTGGAAGACCAGCACGAAGGCCACCAAAGTAATCAAGATCAACTTCATCATGGTTGCAAAATTCGCTTTGTCCTGAAACGAGCTGAATG
The DNA here is from genome assembly GCA_026543865.1 of Argiope aurantia. Taxonomy (NCBI): domain Eukaryota; kingdom Metazoa; phylum Arthropoda; class Arachnida; order Araneae; family Araneidae; genus Argiope; species Argiope aurantia. The sequence goes on from JAPMOR010083417.1 coordinate 52,851, forward strand.
TGGAATCATTTGTTTTGATGAACCTTATATAATGCAGAGGGCCACACAAAAATAATGTATCAAAGGCAGATGTTTAAAGTATTCTTGCAGCACGGAAATTTAATAACTAGAGCATAAAATAAACTTTTTATATTCCAAAAGATTGGCAGTAAAAGCATTCATTCTGATTTTCTTTGACAATAAAAGTGCTCAAACGGTAACTCTTCTTATTTTATTGGATTTTAGAAATAAGGCAGATCTGTACTAGATCGAAACCCTATTGCTTTTGATTGACCTGAAAATAAAGAGAACTGCGGGAGAAAAACATCTGATATTCGCTCATTTCGGCGCTATAAATAGAGTAGAATTGCCAGATTTATGAAAGTCTACGTGTAGATTTCTCCGCGGCCGATTTTTTTTTTTTTTTTTTTTTCAGATTCGAAAATATAAAGATCTAGATAGATGAAACATAATTTCTCCTATAACACCAGAAATATTTATAGACAAAGTCAGTCTATACTTTCGCATGCACTTGGACGTGATGGATAACACCATGCAACGCACGAGACCGATAAAATTTAGCTTATTGTTTTACCATCAAAACTGCAGATATATATAAAATTTTGGACCAAATTTGTCAAATATTCGACAGTCTATCGGTCTATCTATTTTTATGCCTACGAACCCTAAAATTAATAATATATAGTTAGATGAACAACTTGTTTTGTGAATTCTCATTAAAATTTATCAATTCAAAAAAAAGAAAGACATCCAATATATATATATATATATATATATATACTACATTCTAATATGAAGCTCAAAATGCATAATTTTGTATCAATACACGAGAAGGTCGAAGGAAAATACTGTTGTTGGAATTTTATAATTTTAAATACTTAGATTCCTTTAAAAAAATATAAGGCAATTTCACATCATTTGAATCTATAATACGAAAATTCGGTATATTCAATTAATGACGGAATTAATTCAAGAATTTGATTTCAGACAAATTTCAGACTACGTCAGATATTTCAGAAAAAAATACGCGGTGGTCTGGTGGTAAAATCCCAGCTTCGGAACCGGAGTGCTTAAGGTTCGATACCCAATTCCACCGAAGAAATGTCGTGTAAGCGGATTTGGTGCATGTTAAATCCGTCGGGCCAAACGCCCTCTCTCCGGTGTGGTGTGGAAGCCCAGAGAAGGGGGTGCCAGCTCAGGGGACATCCTCGTACGGTGGTTCAAAATTACGAGGTCCGTTCCGAAATAGTCTCCTTGTGTTGCTTTTAAACGGAACTTTATTATAACTAAACTAAACAACAAAAAAAGTTATTCTTGCTTTATCGCATGTAAAGAAATCGCCGGGAGATTCAAAATCGAAAAGTTGATGAACCTCCATACTCCTTCGAGGTTAAAAATCTGATTTTAAAAATTATTAAATCTGTCTGTCTATGAACATTATAACATAGACAAACGTTGAGCTAGAGAAATAAATTTGAGCGTTTCGCCTTTTTCAATAAATCTGTAGGTTTCTATCAAATTTTAAGGGAAGTCAGCCATCTAACTCTTCGACCCGCCACGAAGGCACACGGATTTAAACCATAAAAACTGAATGACCGGAGCACCGCAGCAGCAACATTGGCGGGAACTGTGCTTGAGTTCTAAGGGCCGTCACCGGCCACGGTACAACCCTCCCCGAAGGAAATACGTCTCGTCATCGATGGGAAGAGTCAGATACCCCACCTATTAGTGTACCCTCCAGGGTGGCGAGATCCAACCACCATGCCGGAAGCCTCTCATCCTCATTTCGAGGTGCCCCCTGGGGGGCAAATTTTAAGGGAAGTCCATCTAAAAGGAAGTTTGTATATCTGTGCGTAGCTAAAAAATGAAAGAGCTGGATGAATACAATTTGGTATATATTTTATCAGCAAATTGTAAATGGGCATCCACTTTTGGATCCAATCTTTTTCAACAGAGTAACGATCTTTTGGCTTGTCTATTTGTATGTAACTGATAAATACAACGATTAATGAAACAACGGCAAATGAAATTTAATACACCGTCTTGTGTCCGCAAGTGCATATATCGACCAAAATTTAGATCCGTTAGTTGGAAAGCGTCGAAAATGAATACATGATTTCCTCCGTCACACTACGAAGCATGAAGCGAGCCATATTGAACTCTGTGACTTTTTTTCGCGGTACATTTCTGGGTTACAAACTCTAATGAGGAAAAACGAAAACAAAATGCTATGTATCTTTATATTGTATTAGATTCTTGCATGTATTTTGATCATTTTTTAACTTTTTGAAAAGGCATTTATTAAAAAAAAAATTGATACAATATATATCAATCAAAATATTCAATCAGTTCCTACAACTTTTTCCCATTTTCGTCCAATAAGTCTTGCATTTAGTTGTCTTCGAATTTTTTTTGGTCCTCCTGGCCGGTCCTCCTTCTTTGTCATTGACAGTCTTAAATCGTTGAAACCGAAACCGACATTAGGGATATGACGGAGCGACATCACCATAAGTTTCTAAAAGTGTCTGTTGGGCTTCGGCAGCAGGCTTCTTCAAATCAAACAAAAAAAAAAAAAAAAAAAAAAAAGAAAAAGAAAGAAAGAAAAAGCAATGAATGTCGAAAATGCAATTCGGAACGTTTCCTGATTGGGGTTTCTATACATTGAATAAATAATACTAAATAGAAAACTTTCAAAATGATAACAATAAAGAAGTAATAGCAAAATTGGTAAAGCCCAAAACGACAGTCTTTTATATAGATACTTCGCATGTTTACCAATAGATGTCGCTGACTAAAATACATGCAAACACTTAATAGTATATCTTTCTTGTAACACGGAGACGCAAACTCAAAGGGTTATTGCTACATTCGACTTTTCTTAACTAAATAGGAAAAAGAAAAAGATGAAGTTTATAATATACATTGCATTTAATGTGTTATTTTCTTTTACTCAATTAATTTGCAAAGAGCGTAAGATCGGAAGGCCATTCTTTGTGTTTGCGAACAGTGCTTTATTTTAAAAGTGACTTTTTTATACGCCTGATAGATCTGAAAGTTTGTCTAATCATTTTTGAATTACCCTGTGTAGTACATCCGATCACTGCATTTGCGGAACCAGTGACTTTTTTTTAATTGCATGAAACAAATTGATAAGATGGTGACGCTTACAGATTATTTTTATGTTTATCACTTGATATGGTTTCGATTAAAATCTGAAATGCTTGATTGAGTGGATTTTTATAGCGCAAGATTGTAGAAAGAATGTGCAGTGCGGACGCAGCATTTAGCCCTTTGCACTCGGACGGTGCCTCTCACTCGCCATTCAAGGCGGTGCATCATTTTAAAGTTTGAATTTTTTATTAATTTTTAAATTTTTTTTAAAATTTAGGTTGTTTAAAACGCCTACAAAATGGTAAAAAGATGTAGATTAATTTTTAGTGGTAATTCCACTTAAAAAATTATATATATTTATTTTCGGAGTAATAAACAAATTTTTGTATTAGGTTAATAATCGTGCATCGAATTACTTTTCCGTGTGTCAAGGGTTAAAATTTTTTTCTATCGTAATTAGAGCAAAAGTCAAATAATAAAATTAAAACCTGTAGCATTTAAACAACCGGCTGAACGGGAAAGTTATAATTCGATGGTAAATAAAAAGATGCAATCATTTGTGTTGTGGCACTTTACAAGCCCGCTGACAGTTATCTGGCAGCGATTTAAGCCGAGTGGGCGTCTCTTGTTTGTTTTTTAGTAGCGCCAATTAGGGCCAAGAGTACAACATAGCTACTTCATGCATCACATCCGCTTGCACAACCCGTTTTTACAGGGGGGCACATTCACACCCCTCACAGAAGAAGAACAGCCATGCCCGAACCAGGACTCTTACCCGGGATGCTCAAACCACGGGGAAGACTTACTACCATTATGCCAGGACACCGGAACGCTGTCATTTTCTTGATTTTTAATTTTTAGGCAAGAAATGGGTGGCTGCAATGGCCTGGTAGTAAGGTCTCAGGTTCGAGACATGATTTTATTGTCGTGTAAGCGGGTTCGATGCATGCGAAATCCGTCGGTGCCAAATTTCCTCTCGCTGGTGTGGTGCGGAAGCTTGGAGTGGAGGTGCCAGCTCAGGTGTCGCCCTCATCATCTGACTGCCTGAAAATTGCGAAGTCTGCCCCAATATCCCTCTTTCCTGGTATTGCTTTAAAAATGGGACGTTGATATAACTAAACTTTTCACGGACTTGTTCCAATATTTGATGCAGATTTAATTTTAGTTATCAAGATGACAGTAAATAGAATCTCACTTTTCTGCCTTGTATTTTTTAGTTATCATAATAAAGTGAACACAAACCGACAGTTGGGCTTTGCATTTTCGAATTTTATCCAAAAGTTGTCGTCAGATTTGTCAAAGTCTTCGTGCCAGATGTCACTCTTCCACCTCATTCCATTTACGAGTTATCATGTTCGTGGAAAAATTGGTTAATGGGTGTTTTTTCGAATTTCGATGTTCATATTTATCTCGAGGAGGAATTTATTTATAGTTTCAATACATTCTAAATTCGATTGCAGGAAAGTGAGGAGGGCGGATCTTCGTTTAAATGGGAAATGACACTAAGCATAAGAAAAAAAAAATGATTTGAAAATTAAATTATCATGATTTGCAACAAAAAGGAATTCGAATTGAATCGATCTTTTGCTGCTCATTGTTACGAGTAGCTAAACTGAGTTTGCGATTTCTAATTTTGGATTCAAAGAAGAGCTCGATTGATCTTTGATGGGAATCTCAAGTTATTATTTTTTATTGAAAAATAACTCATAAATGTTTATATCCAACCAAAGCATTTAGTACTTTTAAAAATGCTATAAAAATGCACATTACATTACGGGGAGTTAACGTATTTTGTTTATATCTTCTCTTTTTCTGCGGAGTAACGATTTTACGATAAATGTATTTCTTTTATATCAGTTTATTTTATATGATATTGAGTGAAAAGAATGGATCATTTTTATCTGAGTAAATCACGTTTTGTTTATTCAGAGAGTATTGGTCATCTATTCCATGAGAGTTTTTCTTTTCATTTTGAATTTTTTTTTTTCCTTTTTTTCAAATTAGGCACAGAGTTCCAAATAGAAAAAAAATGTTTTTTAATGTTGCTATAGTTAACATATTGCCGTTGTTGTTGTTGTTTCAAATGGCACTTGCCATGGGCAAGCCCCGCTGTCGGAGACAGCCGATTTAAGCCTCAGGGGAGCGCCTCTTGTTTTCAATAGTAGCGCCATCTAGGGCCAAGAGTACGACTTTGCTACATGCACACACGTCACAACCCTTTTTACGGGCCGGATTTCATTCACTCATCCACAGATCGTAATTTAAGACCTGAATCAGAGAACGATCACCCCTGATCCAGTACCCCCAGTGGTATTACTCTCGACATGGGGGACTTTGTGACCACGACAGATTTAACGCGCGTCAGCCACCAAGCACGAGAGGAATCTTCGGCCGGCGGGTTCGAACTCGCAACCAAAGAGACGCGAATCCGACGCTCTACCAAGTGAAAATAATAAAAATCTAAATTCTTATAGTCTTATTAGTTATATTTAGAAAATTATTCCTGAACGTTTTAAACAAGATTCTCTCTTGCGACAAAAACTGGCTTTGATTTCTTCTGAAGATAACTCAATCAAAGGACTCGTTTCCCTCTGGACGGCTTTTGATGGGTCTAAAATAATGCCATTAAGAACTTCATAATTCGATGGATTTTGTTCATAAAAAATGGAAAAGTCTTGTTAAAAATTAAAGATTTTTTTTTATAAAGTATCATTCATTTAATCAGGGGATTGTATAAAATGTCAGATCTCATGTTTTCTGCAGAAATACATTTATTCATTGAAAAAGTATCATTCTGTACGTCATTTGGGGCATTCTTGCTGCTGGATCTATAGGATGCTTATATTTAACGATTTAAAAATGATTTATAAAGTACGATCGGCGAAGACACTCAATATAATGCTTTGCCAAAGTTAATATGTGATAGAGAATACTCGAGAGGTTCTGTTTCGATTTGAAAGGCATGCTTAATATGGAATATCTTGAAAAGAGAATAAACACCCTGAGTGAATTCATGAGTAGGTCTTTCAATTCAAAGGAAATGGAAATTCAAAGGAAATTTTCACATCATTTCAATTGCGTTGTGATTGAAAATAGGCAGATAATTTAAATGAGTTGTCCTCTCATGATAGCGCCTGCTTTTGTGCTGAAAGTTTTTCGTTTGTCAGTTGGAGGCCTCATAAATATTTTACTAAATATGACTCATAGGTCTGTATAAAAATATAAGATGAGTAATTCATCAGAACATTTATTGA
>JAPMOR010083417.1:59315-100084 GCA_026543865.1 Argiope aurantia
ATTTATTTTATTTTTTCCAGACACGTGCTGAAAATGGTACTTTTCTACACTTTACACTCGGTCAGTTATAAGACGACCAGTAGGCAGCTGTTCGGATGAAAAATGCTGTTCGGTTCATGGCAAGTACTTGTCCCGCCGGGACAACAACATGCCGCTGCATTGTAGTTTTTTCTTACTGCACATGCATTTGTAGAATTTCAGTTTTTTCTGGAGTGAAAAAACGGATTACTTATCATAAGTTAATTCAGATATTTTTTTGCTCTTTGTTCCTTCTAATGCGAGGTTGTGTGTGTTTTTTTTTCATTTTATTTGCTTTTTTTTGTAGTTTCCCAAATTGAAGCATGCTGACCTTTATTTTTATTTTATCGTGTTTCTTTGTGTAAATATCCATCATTTTAATACGATACGCAGTGAAAAGTTTTCTGGGACACCAAAACGGCAATTTATAGCCAAGCATGGAATGCCTAAATCTATCCTATGAAATCGTTGCAAATATAAATCGGTCCCTTTCTGCGCCTGCGTGGCATTTTCTGTTCATGGCATTGTTCAGTCTCCAGCCAATTTTAACCTACTTTTTGCTTGGATGAACGATTTTAAAGTGTCAATATTCCATTGGTGTGGCATGGAGTGATTGTGAAGTACTTTTTTTTATATTATAAATATACTGAAAGGTAGAAGCGCTCTTTCCCTTACAAAAGGTAGAAGCGCTCTTTCCCTTACAAAAGGCAGAGCATAGTCGCCACTGCATGAGATGTAAACAATATTTTAAAGAAATGAAATTGCAGGAAAAAAAATCATCACAAGAAAAATTCTATGCATTCATTTAGACAAGTGAAGATAAGTTTTAAATGTATCTGAAAGTTCCGATTTGCTTAAAATATATCCGTCGGCCTTTGCGATATTGTTTTGACTTGAATATTTTGGAGAAAAAGAATTTTTTTTCTGCATTTTAGTACACTAATATAAGAAGAAAAAACCCTATTTTTTAAAAATACTGCTGTAGCAATGACACTGCATAACCGCGCGACATACAACGCCTAAACATTCATCTGATCAGAAGAAACGGATTTGAAAAGCTCAGGCAGCCTTACCCATTTTAAGCCTTCCAGGCGTGATTCAACGACCGGAAGGACAGAAAGCTCGCAAGCTGTAACCCTAGCAACCATGTTGTGTTTTAAACGCAAATGGCGCCTTCTTCTATTTGTATCCATCTCGGTGGTTTTCCCATTCCTAAAAATGTCGCACATTTCGATCTCAACGATCAATAATTTCGGCCACTTTGCATTCGTCGCTGGATGCGTGCTGGCATGATCTCCTGTGTATCATGGATATAGCCACTTCCCTCTGCTTCTTGCGCTTTTCTGTGTTTGTAGATGGTGAGTAAAGTGCATTTCTTTCATTCGAACCCGCGGAAGGGTTATCTTGTTCAATACGTATCTGTTGCTTTGTTTTGCAGTCACTGTGCACTGCACTTTGTTGTATAGGAAAAGAGAATTAGAATTTTTTTCCTACAAGGAAAGTTCCAAAAATGACAAAAGATTTCTCAGACCAAATTTAATTGAATTCAAACCATTTAGTTTATTTTATCTTCAGATTTAATCTGTTTAGATTAAAATTTTATCCAGCGCAGGGTTCTATACTTTAACCATCGGAATATTAAGCCCATGTGGGGACAATGGGGGTGGGTGGGATACATTTTAAAAAAATGTATGTTAAAATGATGTCTATGGATTTCGTAACAATATCCTTTTTCATAATTTGGTCAACTGAATGAATTTTTTTTTTATTTGTAAAGTTGGCTTTATCCACAAATTGTTCCAAATATTAAAAGAAGTGAGTAAAATTATTTGTAAAAGCCTTAAAAACTAGTGTTATTTTCTGTAAAAAGTAATTATAATGTTTTACTACTGTTATTTTTATTTTTTTATTTGCTTGATCTTCGGTAAAGTTTTGGTTACTCATAGTATTGTGAAAATTATATTCTACTATTTGCAATAAATGTTGATAACCAGTATTATATCATTTTTACTTTTCTTTATATGAAGTATATAAAAAGTATTGTATTCGTCAAATAATTCAAACTTGACAGTTGACAAATCTCCACGTTTAAGACCCCCCCCCCCACACACACACACTGAGTTCGAAAAACTCATTTTTGGAAAATACCTGTCTGAGAAAAAAAAAAAATCAAAATCGTTTTGATCTGCATGTAGGAAATTCGGCACACTGCCTTTACATCAAATATGTAGATTTGTCTCACATTTTGAGAAAACTCCATTCACGGGAAGTCTGTCTGCCCAGTTGTTTGCATGTGAGTTAGCATGATAACTACAAAACGAAGAGGTAATAATAATAGTATAATTCGTATGTGTGTTATGTGTCGATACACAGACTTAACATCTGTAATGTAGACACGTATAAAATGTTTAGCCAAATCTAACAAGAGGTCGATCTGTATCCGTGCCAAATTTTTGAAGCATGTAAACGTGACACCTTAAAAACGCAATGATTTAAATATATTAAATTTGGTATGTGATTTTGTGACTACAATTATCATTCAGTGCTAAATTTTTGTTTCAGTCGGGGAAGGGGAAGAGAAAGCATCTGAAACACAAATTCGATTTTTGGATACTATTAATAGCTAAAAGTTAGCCAACGATTAGCGATAGATTCGGTAAAAATGGTAAATCTCCACCAAAGGTAAATATTCCGTAACTATTGCACGTGAAGGTGTTCTCGGGTATAACACTTTTATCAGACAGTACACGAAAAAGTTTTGGAAAGAACACTCCCGCTTGATTTATCTAAACATTGCAAACGTCTATGTCCAAATGTCTATGGCCCATCTTTGGCATTTCAGAAATATTTTCAGCTTAGTACTACGAGGATTAACAGATGTCATATTTCAAATAAACTGGAAAGTGTTCTCATCTCGACTCACTTCGTGTGCTGTCGTAGCATAACATATCTTGTGCCTCGTAGCATAGTGGGGGAAAAAAACAAGAACGAATGGAGCTTAGGTGCTTCCCTTTCAAACTGAGACAGATCCACACTTTTGGTTGCAAGTGCAAACGCTAAGCGAATTTTATTTACAGGTTACAACCAAAAAGTGCCAAGAAAAAATCTCGCCTATTCGGCGATTTCAAACGTCAAACTACCTAGCATGTGATTCACACGTTCAAAAATTTTCATAATAAATAATAACGCACTTTATAATTTGGGACAATTTTTCTCGGTACTTTTTGGTTGCTGTTGAAACCGAAGGGCACCTATTTACATATGTCTTTGCATTTTTCGGTGATCGTGTTATTTCGAGTTCGCACAGGCAAAGCGATAGACAGTCGATGCTTTGACGGATTGGGCGCGATGCAAATTTAATCATAAACCTGATTGCAAAGTTTCATTTTTTAACTCTCTGATTTTTCGTGTCTGTATGCACAGATAAATAAACTTCTGTTCGAGGGATTTAAATTAAAACGTGAAAGAGTTTTAAGATTTCGGTGGGATGACCATATACTAATCGCAACGTAGTACGGTAAAAGGACCCGGATATGAATTTCGGAAAAGCAATTCTTCCTATAATTACAGAAATGTAATCGCACATTTGTTCATTTAGTTTGCGAGTTATAGCATCATATTCAGTATAGTTCTTATTGATTCTCTTATGAGTACTTTAATTAGGTTGTTCATGGAAAATTTCAATTGGTTGCATTTCGATCTTTTCTGAAGTTTTTATATATATATATATATATATATATATATATATATATATATATATATGAATGTTCTACATTTTATTTTCAGCTTGCTCCTGCTTTTCATGCATGATAAACTTGATGAATCATATTAAAAGCTCTAATTTACAACAGACTCTGGAATGATTAAGGGCGGTCTTTTCGCTTCAATCTCTACCGTTTATAAAGGCAAATGTGTGCGTGTTTTGGCCATCTACAGGCCAGATCTATTGATCTATTGTTATGAAATTTGATGCATATATATTTTGAAAGCTAAAACTATTACACCTTGGAATGAGTTTTAGAAATTTTAATTAATAAAAATTTAAATGAATTTAGACTTTTTCCCACTACAACTTCCGAAAACATTATTGCACAAAAAGGAATTTTACGCCGTTTTAAGATTTTTAAAAAGTATCTTATTAATAATACCAATTTAATAGTCGTGCGAATATTTGCTAAATTTTGGCAATTTCTAAAAAAATATTGTTTGGATTATTTCCAACAACAGATTGCATTGTTTCCCTGAATTTTAAGCTATTTTCATTGACTGAAATGTCATGAGAATGGGATTTTCGGCAACAAAGACCGTTATCAACCATTTTCATTGTTTAATCAACTATTTGATCTGATTTTCTCCATTAATGAAAATAAAGAAGTATTTAATTTGTGAAGTTTATGAAACTTGTGGCCGATTGGGATGAGCGAGAATAGAACCTAGGACCTTGTGGTTCGCAGCCGAGTAACATAACCACAATACAAAAGCAATTGCTCGTGTAGCGTAGCTGTTAACTGCATTATAAGCTTTCATCACAGACTCTCCCTCCAGTGAGTCGGAGGTAAGACGAACGATATGGCTGTTGAGTGGTGATGTATTAGCCGTTGAGTTTAATGCGCTTATACCCATTTGAGCAGCGCCAAGCGTGGCGTGTATGGGTGAGTGGTTGCTATTGTGTCAAGTAAGTCTGACGGCTTTGAGTTGCTGCGTCAAGTGAATCTGACGACTTTGTGTTGCTGTGGGTTGATGGCACCACAACAACTGTACGAAAGTTGAAGGTTCATCGTCCGAGATCACCAATGTAGCTGATTGGGATGAGCGAGAATAGAACCTGGGACATTGTGGTTCGCAGCCGAGTAGCATGCCCACAATACAAAAGCAATTGATCGTGTAGCGTGGTTGTTAACTGTCTTATAAGCTTTCACCGCAAAAATGCGAAATTACAAAACCTCGTATTTTATAAGAGAGATAAGCAATCTCTCTTATAACATTTATCTCATTTACATTTAAATAGTGGCATGATATCCCGACATAAGTCTCCATTAGAAAGTTTTATGTACACAATTAACAAAATAAAAAAAATGCGAGATAATTTAAGTAACATATCTTTAAGATATTGCAATTTCATGGTGACATGGATATGAAATTATATCTAAAGAATTTAACTGAAATTAAATATAACCAATATCCACAGTGAACCAGCTGGTAGACAAGACTAATCTTAACTCTAATGGAGGGATTTGTCCAAAACTGTCTAAAATTTGAAATTTTAGTGGGAAAAAATCTTTGCCTAGATTCTCCCTATTTCGTTGCACATTTGAGTTATCGCGTCCACACGCTCGCGAGCAGACACGCTGTCATCTCGTCGGACTTCGCCCAAAACATGCTACTTTTAAGTAATTCCGATGATAAATTTTCGTGCCGAATTTCGCCAATCTTGTCCGTTGTGTTCATTCGCATAAAGACGGACTCCTGGCTCATATCAGCCAAATTTTGGCAGGCATCTACAAATTATGTGTGCAGGCTATATACTAAATTTTATAATTTTAGTTTATTGTATTTTGGAGTTATCCGTCCATAAATCAAAAGACATTTCAATACTTTGTGGATTCGGGGAAATCTAAACTATCAAGATTTATCCAAGTCTTGCGGAAGATTACAGTATTTAGTTTTCTTGTGTATAGGAGAAGAGAGAATAAGAATGAAATACAAATTTTCATACGGCGTTCTGTGATGGCACTTATTCACTCACATTCAGAGGTGACACATTCCAATGTGCCAAATTGGAAAATTGGAGGACAAACGACCTGACCTTCAGAGAACCAAAACACACACACATTTATCATTATTATTAGTAGAGGTAATGCGTTGAAAATTACATTAAGAACATTTATTTCACTTAGATTTCTGAAATTTCAAATGAATTCACATTATATCAATATTATATACAATCAATAAAGTTTTCCTTTAAATTGAAATTTATAAATGATTGGAAATAATTTAAATGTCTGTCTTACTTAGCGTTTCCCGCACCTTTCTGGTATATAAAGAAAAAGCTTTACAAAAGTTTAAACTCGAATCTCCACATTGTAGATATCAACGAGTTCAGAAAACAGACTTTTGGAATTATGTCTGTATGTGAACACAATAAATTAAAACTGAATTTTATCTATGAGATTTTGCAACAAATTTGTAGATTTCTACCAAATTTTGAGGAAACCTGTCTGTCTGGAAACAATTGTTTTCTGACAAAATATAAAATTCGATTAGTAGAATTTGGTACATAGGTTCAGCATTTAAAAATGTAGATCCGAATCAAATTTAAAGCCGAATACGTCTTTTTGATGAAGTTGGTCTTCTTTTGCATATATGTAGAAGCAATAATTCAAAAAGTTAACAAGTCAGACAAATGAATTTGGCTCAAATTTTCAACCAGCTTGATCAAAAAGTTGACGGTTTGTACTTTCGCATGCTTGTAAGTGTAATAATGGCTTAAATAAATGTAATTAAGTACCCTAGTGGCAAACAAATATTTTATAATAATTGTACAATATTATAAATTTCAGAGAACATCGAATATTGTCTCGAGATATTCTTCCCCTCCAAGATATCCTGCTTTTATGATTCATCGGGCCACGGCCAAGTTCAAATTCTGGTTAAGTTCTGGTTCAACCCAGTTAAATGAAGGGCATAGTAATAAATAAGAAATGAGAAATACGCAGTCTCACAGTGAATTTTGGTATAAAAACTTCTCGTATTGGTTGGAAAGAAATGAGTTCTTCAAACCGGTTTTCTTTCTTTTCTTTTCTTTCTTTCTTTTTTTTTTTTTTCGTTATTCGACCTGTCTTTCCGTCACATTAGGCCGGATACTCGGTAGTAAACTTTATAATATGGATTGAAGGCTATTAAAGCCACATCCAACATTTCACAATATTCAGACTTCAATGAGAGCCATTTTCTGTATGGTAATAAGGATAGTATTGTGCAATATAGTGTGTTACTTATGCACTATTATGACGTTACTAATTTCATCCATCTATTTACTTTCGTTTTTGACTTACCATATTCACACGGTCGTGGGAAAAAGAACAGATATACTTCTTGCATATGGAATAAATCTAAAGTTTGGTAGAAACCTGCGCATTTGATGTAAAGATCATACATCAAATTTCAACTTTTTGGTTCAAGCATATTTCAATTTTGTGTTCTAAGCAGGCAGGATATTATTTTAAAAATATTTTTTCGAATTCAGGAGGATCTAAAACATGGTCATTCATCAAAATATCGAGGTAGAAAGTTTTGAAAAAGACAATAGTTTCTCTTTGCCTACTTCTCATACGAGAAATAATTGTGCATTGCACTCTAACTGTATGCCTTTCACTCTACAGCTGAATGAGCTTTTATGGCTGAATGAGAACTCAAGTGTAAAATTTTTATAATGGTAGTATTCTCGATAAGCAGATATCATAAATAAACAGAAAAACTGATGTGCAGTTTTAATATGAAGTTTTCCAATGTTAATTAAATCACTGAAGATGTAGGCAATAAACACTAAAAGTAGCTCTAGTACGATAACTATGATAATTTCATATTCACACTGGCTTAAAATATGAGCATATTTATTTATTCCTTAAATGAAATTGACGTAAAGGTAAGTAAGCCATTCAATAATTAAAAAAAAAACCAAATTAATGACTTTCAACATTTTTTGTTTCATCTGATATATTACTCATCTAAAGGGCGGAGCCTATATTAATAAATTCATTATTTGTTCTGATTTATATTTAATGACGATGGCAATACTCCTTTGTATTGTAAACAAAATGTAATAACATGGCTGTCAGTGGATTTGAGACACGGAGCCTGTGTTCAACAGTTATTAATGTGAGTAAATTTAAAGTTATCTCGATGAAACACTATTCATTGAATTCCTTCTATTGCATGTAAGAAATGCTGTATAAAGATTTTATTGTATTCTTTCATTAATTGATGCAGTATTTACGAAATATTACATTGCGAAACTAACTTCATATTAACAAACGCTTTTTTATTTTATTCACCAGAATTAATTTAATTGTTAAATTTAGTGCATGAAGAAAATTGTTCATTTTTTTATGCATTAGAAACTATTTAACTATATAAGATTAAATGAGAATATATTTCAGTTTTCGGAATTTTTTGTCTAAATAATGTCCATACTTCAATGCTTTTGCACGTTTGTTACTTACTTACATTTAATTACTGTCATGAACATATAATTCTGTTGAATTCTTTATTTTATGAATAATATCGAACGATTTCTTTCTTTTATTTGAAATTTGAAAAACTTAAAAAATATTTTTAAAAAAATTAGATATATGTGTAGGGGATAGAAATTTGATTTTGCTTTTCAACTTGTATTTTACAGTTAGCTTGCAGTTTTATTAGCTTTACTGTCACATTAGGTTTTTGCATTAATTAATAAATTAGTATTAATTACAGTAAATATAAGAAAAAAGTGCTGAATTAGTAACTTATATTTTATAAATAAACATATACACTTGATTATTGCATTGATAGTATTTACTGTAATCATGTGAATAAAAGTATAAATTGATATGGTTGACTTTTACTTTAAGTGTTAGTACTGGATTGTTTTATGAGTGGTAAATACTCTATGAGAAAAAGTGAACTGATATCATTATCTTTTACATTTAGGTGTTTTCTCTGGATTGTTATAGATTTGACATATTTTGCAATTAAAGGAGAAAATACTGAATTGATGCAAATATATCTTTATAATTAGCTGTGTATATTAAATTATATGAAAATAATTACAATAATTATGAGTTGATATATTTATAATTGCACAAGGGCAATTATAAGTGAGAGATAAAGATAATTAAAATAATATTTATGAGAGATAAAGATAATTTAATATAGTCATATTTTACAATTAGCCAAGAATAAATTGTGGAATGAGAGATAATTGTGTTTATTATGAGAACATAAGAAAAAAGATGAATTGGGAATCCTATTAATGGTTTTATTTTAATTCTAAATATCTATTCTATTTAATAACATTTGATATAATCAAAATAGTTGTTGAAAATGTTTATCGTAAATTCTATTATAAAGAAAGATTTGTTCGGGAGCATATTAAAATGTATTTAAAAAAATTTTCTTTGTTCAAAATGTTAAGAATTTGTCTTAAGATAAGATAATAAAAGTGGAAAGACAATGATTATGATAAATGAAATGTATTGACCATGAAGGAGAATGGTAAGCAAATGGCATTAAATTGCAACTTTTTTAAGACAATAAGATGCAAAATGTTATTTATTTCTTATTATATTAGTTAATTTGGATTTTGATAAATTTGATTCGAATTTTTACCTTGTTAAGAAATTTTTATCAGAATCTTCTGTTTATTTATCTGTCTGATCCGAGGCTGAGGATAATGAACTGTTTGAATTCTTTATCAGTTGTAGTTCTCTTATTGTGAAAAATGCTTTCTTTTGGAACTTTTTTAAATGTATTTACTCATAAATATAATTTATTAAAAGTGTTATTTAAGCAAATTTAACAGCAAATCATTAAAATACTGTCTTAATGTTTTGTTCTTTCTTTCTAATGAATCTGGATTCAACTTATGATTTTATGTGTAGATAAATTTTACTATGTTTAATAATCTTTATTGTATATTGAATTTGATAAAAATTTGGAAATTTTTTTGTGTTAGCTTATTTAACTATAAAATTAAATTGAAACATTTTATTAATGTATAGTTTAGGTATATTATCTAATATCAAATATAGTACTTATATCTGCATTTATAGTCTAAAATTTTCATATGCTCTAAAAAAGATTTATCAAATTTAACAATTTTTAGTGTTTAAATGCTTCTATTTGTTACTAATAAAAAATTGCAGATTTTTTTTTTTAAATTTTATATCAGACTGAAATACTGATATTTATATTAACCTCTTCATTTTCATGAATATTAAGTTGATAATTTTATAGAATAAAATATCAGTCAAAGAATATTTTTCATATTAGCTGCAATATATTTCCTTTTAAGGGAAGGGAACAAATAATTCAAGGTGTTATGTGGGAAAGAAAGTAATTGTTATTTGTACCTGTTACTGGATGATGGTAATATTAATTTTGGGCTTATTTTTTCCACCTCTAAATGGATCTACATGAACTGCTGAATTGGAAGCAGTTTTTGAAAATTTGAGCAATTTTTTAATATGAAGAGTAATTTTTTACTAATTTATAATCTAGTTACCAAATCTTTTTTGAAAGTTTGAGCAGTATTTTTAAATGGGAATAGTAATTTTCTACTAAATTATCTATTTACCAAATCTATACATAATCTTATGTTCAAAATCATCATTTTAAATTCAGAGCTGAAAAATCTTGAACGATTTATTTACATCAAAATTGATTCACCTGAAAAAACTTATCTGTAATTTAATTTTAAATTAACAAAACATGCAAAAAGATAAATATTTATATGGTTGAACATTTTTTGAAGTTGAAATCTATTTCTGTTATAATTTGATTTTAATTTGTTTAATTTTGGAATATTTGTGGCTCTAACATTTTTAATTAAGAAGTTCAGGAAATTTCTCTTAATCTGTCATAGTTGTAACTATTATTATGCTAGAAGGAGTGAGGGTAGATGCAAGAAAAATAGTGGAGATCAATTTGTATGGAGGAGATTAGGTAAAATTTATACTCTGTGCTTGTGCTAATGTCTTGGATTGGTTTTATGTCACTAGTTTGATTAAATATTAACATAAACAGCTGACCCTGAAAGATATTTGTAGGAGGGTTTTTACAGAGGGTGAAAATGATGGATATTCAGAAACTGAGATATGTAAATTACATATATAGGTAAAATGAGAATTTTATTAAAAAATTAATTATATATTGATAGTGATTTTTTAATTGTAGATCAGTAAGGAATAAATGTCTTATAATTTATGTGTAAAAATATCTAAACTCGTGTGTTAATGAAATGGATGTGTATCATAAAGAATATTTGTGGAGAAGAGTTAAAAGATATGGAAGAATCGAATTGAAAAATATATTAGCAACCATATATCGCAAAAGGTCTCTTAATTGAATTATTAATTATCTATAATTACATACTTTAAAATATAATTTTTTTGAATTAATTTTGCATTCTGTATTTTAAATTTAATTTTAATTCTCATTAAAAACATTCTTGTTTATATTAATTGTTTTATGGTGTTTGATTAGGAAACTGAAATCAATGCACAGAATTTGACTGCATCTCCACCTCTATATTCTGAAATACCTGGAACAGTTCCTCTAAGCAATGGACCTGAAAATGGCCCTCCACCCTCTTATGATGAAGTCGTCAACCCAGATGGTATGTCACTTATGAATAAATTTTATGTTGTAAATGTTTAGTCCATTATTAGACAGATTTAACTCTTGTCAAGATTATAGTTTCTTGTCAAACCTTCTTTTGAAGATTTTTTCATTGTCGGGTAGTAGTCTTTTAATGATTTATTAGAAAGAGAATGAATTTTTAGTACCTTTTAATGAAAGTAGATGGACATGGAAAATGGGTAACACAATTCTGTTTTTCTTATAGATTATTTTCATGCATTAATGCTGTTTAACCTAAAAAAATTAAATTATTTGTATCCTTGCAATAGTTAAAAATGTAATGTTGTCAGCAAATTTGAATTTTCCCCATTGAATTTTGCAAATTAAATTTTAGATTTTACAATGTTAACTTAATAATTTGAAAGAAATCGTTTAAATGATACAAATCTTCGAAGTTCACTAACAAATTTTACAATTGTGTATATCAAACTTTGTTCTATGGTCCTTTGAAACCTTTTGATTTTATTTTACTCAATTTGGGGACCTTGAATATATATATACATATATATACCATTGGGCTTTCAAAAAGTCTTTGAAAAATAAATAAAATATATATCTATTATTTTTTTAGATAGAATAGAAAACCAGTGTATGACCTGATTTTTTTTAAAACTGAAAAAAGAATGTTGATTCGAGAATGCTGTCAGTCACTAATCTTTTCTATTTCCATTGTTAGGAGAAACGGGTAGGGAGAAGAATCTCTTCCAGGCTCAGCAGCTGGAGATACATTCATTGTGTCTTCTATGCTTAAGTGTTGACTATAATGGTTAAAACTTGGAAGTCAGACAAGATTATTCCAGTTATAGAAAGATGAAAGCTATTCATTTTCTTTTTGTAAATTGAAACTGCAAGAAAAAGATGTGGAGAGCTTCAAATTCAGTATAATTAGAGGAATTTAAAGTATTGAAGAATTGAATTTTAATTCACTACATTTTTTTAAACTAGTGGGAGCAGTCTCACCAAAACTTTACATACTCTCTAATGAATGAGCTTTTGTGTTATTAACCATATATCATTGGCAAACAATAGTTACAAAAGAATCTCTTAGAATGTGACCTTTATCACTGTTTTTTTTTACAGTTAATTATTGAGATGTAGTTAATATAGAAATACTAAAAAACTGAATGCATACATTTTTATGCATTTTTTTATCAATAAAAGAAATGATACAAAACTACAATTATCATAAAATTGCATGCAAAATTTTATATATGTAAACACTGCATTTTTAAATAAATGCACTTGCATGCTTACAAAAGTACTGACTAACAGACAGTCAATCCATTATGGACCTGTTTCCACATTTGATACATATTTATATTTTAGGCATCAAATCTAAATACAAAATTTTATTCTTCTCTCTTTGTTTTGTAATTTTTGTGTTAACTTATATTCAAACAGATAAACTTCTGAATAAATGTAATTCAATCAGTCTCAAATTTCGTTTGTCTAGCTCATAGCACTTTTAATTCATGTTTACTGACAGACAGAAATGTTCTCAGCATTTGAAAAATGTTCTCAGATTCCAGGAAGTTTGAAATCTGAATATTTATAAAAATATTCTGTTTGAATATTTTGAGCATTTTAATACTTTCTCTTTGTATATGAGGAAGTAAAAATAAGTGTTCCTTAAAAAAATTAAAAGCCTGTTTCCTTAAAAGCCTGTTTTATTTATTTATTTATTTTTATTTATTTATTTGCAAGGATGTTACATTTTAATCTCATTAATCTCGGATACTTTGCTGTGAGCTCTTATGAGTGCGTGTTTTTTATTATCCATTTAATTCAACATAGATTAAAACTATGAGGTCTGTGTTTCTCTTTAGAAACTTCTGAGGAACTTTTAAAAACACTTTAGTCCAACTATCCTAAAATATTAACTGGAAAAAACAGAAATCGGTTAGAGAAGAAGAATTAAAAAATAGTTTAAATTTGGTTCTTACCAAGTTGCGAGCTCCATACATATTCCATGTGTTTGTCTTTGTTTATCTGCACTTTATCTTTGAGCATCTGGGTTATATCAGATTTGTGGGGAATGCTTCAATAGAAAGGTCTACAGTGTTAGTAAAGTGCAGATCAAATATCTTTATAGTGAATATTAAGAAAAAAGATGGAAATTTTCATTGCTGCAAAATAAAACTTCAATTGAACTTCATGTGGGTGGATTATGTTCACAAGATGAATGTAGTTGATCCAGATGTGTGGCTAGTATAGTTGAATTCATTAGAAAATATTGGAATGAGGATGTTTGGGGCATGAATAAATAGAAAAACAAGGAAACAATGACATCAGCACTCAAATTTCATATCCAAAATCAAGATTTTGAGAAAGGGCAAAAACTATAAGGAATGTGAATGGGGAAGAGACTAGAAGGGGGAAACTAGAAAGGACTGTTGTTAATGGTGAAAATCATGAAAAGTCCAAAAAACTACTAGGCGGCAGTGAAAGATGTTTTTGCGAAGAATTCAGTATTAAATCAACCAAAAGTTTTGTTCTTTCCAAGAACACTGAAATTGTAGAAAGAATATACATTGAGTAGATATGAATATCAAATATTGCTGTTAGGCTGATTCAGTTCTTGATATCTGCATAAGCATAATATCTGCATTTGAACTTTATTTCATAGAGTTAAGTTTTATAAAATTCTTTAGGATCACATTAAATATCTGTTCTATGTGAATAAGTGATTATGATAATGCATATTATTAACTTTTATGACCATAAATTAGTACCAAATTATTTCAGTGCCTTTTACATTTATAAGAATGTAGAAGTAATATTCTTTTAAAATAGAATAAAATGTAAACTCAAAATTAAATTCTACAAATGTTATTAAGTAATTCAACTCTTAAACTCGTTTAAAGATGACATGCAATATTATCAATGAAAATTTTTTTGTTCAAAGTGATGGTTGGGAAAGAAGTGTGGTACTAGGAAGTACTCAAAAATGGATGAATCAAGCGATACAAGTGGGAAAAAAAGATTGGAAACTGTTAATCTTTTTAATGATTCATTTGAAGAATTATGTAATGCTATAATACACAATTATATTTCAGATCTGCATAATAAATACAGAATGTGCTTTTACATTTATTTTAGCTTCACCTCCTACTTACCAATCTCTCTTTGGGCAAGTACGAGAGGCGCGAAAAAATTCATCTGGTGTTGTGGATTTTTTAAAGAAAGTTATCATATTATTACTTGGCACAAGTGAGTTATATTTTGAATATTAAGGTTTTTTCCATCAAAAAAAAAATGTTTATTATTATTTTCAAATAATGATAATAAGTCTGCCGTGATTTTTAATTTTCATTTGTAGTGACTATTTCTGCTTTTTAAAATTGAATTCACCGGTTCTAATTATATATATATATATAATATAATTAGATTAACGGAATTATTTCTGAAAATTATCTTATGGTGGACATTGATCTAATCATAATATGTTTTCATAAACTATTTTAATCATTCCTTTTTTTTGCAGTTGGTTGCAGCATCATTTTAGGAATCACAATAGTTGTTCCCATCTCAATGATATTAGTTGGTATGTTGCATATTTTATTTCCTTTTCAATTTAGAGTCTTGTGGCATTTAAAACATTTTTTTAAAAAGTCGAATGGTGAAATTGTATCTTGTGGTTGATGCAAAGCATCTAATCATGTAATGTAATATTATGGTTTTTAACTAATACACTACGATTAGTTTAATTCAAATTTATTTTAAATGAGAATGCATTTTACAGAAAACAAAACAAAAAACAAACAAACAAACTGCAGTTGAAGTATGCATGAAACAAAATGAACATCCAACAGAACAAAGAATAAAAGCTGAAAGCATTGACCTTCAAAAACATATACAATAGTGTTAGGAATTTAAAAATTGTGTACAGCCAATCTTAAAAGCATTAATAAATAAGAAAAATTTAAAGATGAATGCACTGTATCTTAAAAACATCTTAGGAATTTAAAAATGGTAAACATTTAATTTTAATATCCTAGTACAAAGGGCATATTAATTTGTATACAGTTTAGTTCTTTTGTCTAGATTGAAACTAGGAATGTCAATAATGTTACATAGACAATATATCCTGTGATTAATTGAATGTTTCTTTGAAAGTTTAAATTAATTTAATGATTATACAGTGCGCGAAAAAAGTATAAGGACAACATGTAATTGCATGAAAATATGGTTTATTTCCATTTCACCTCACTGAACTTTTTATATTTTTTACTTCTGCTGCATAATTTTGTGATAACACTTATACCACATAAAAAACATAATTTAGCTTCAAAATATTGATTTTACAAAATTTAACATTAAAGGAAATACGGAAAAAATTATAAGGACATGTTGTAAAATACTTAAAAAATGTTTCAATAATCAAGAAAACTACCTTTTTTTTCAATCACTTGAATGAACCGAGAGGTCATAGATCCTGAAAGATCTTTTAAAATGTCCACAGATATTTTTTCCCAAGCTTCTTTGATAGCAACGACAAGATCATGTGTACATTGATACTGTGTGCCGTTTTTATAAACTTCTCGGGATAGAAGTCCCCATAAGTTTTCGATTGGATTAAGATCGGGACTTCTCGCAGGCCAATCGAGTAAATTTACAGAATTAGCTTCAAACCAGAGTTTTGTACTCGTAGAAACGTGTGTCGAAGCATTATCCTGCTGAAAAATATAGTCCCCTGAAGTAATTAGTGGGGCTTCAGGTAACAAACTTTCTCCTAACATATCAGCATATCTGTCCGAATTCATTTTACGGTTGATAAATACAATTGGAGTGGTTCCATTTGCCACAAAAGCGCCCCATACCATAACCGAGCCACCACCATATTGACGCCTGGAAAACACTTCCTTGGACTTTCGCAGATCATATCAAAAATAACGAAAACCATCAGGTCCATCAAGATTGAACTTTTTTTCGTGGGAAAAAATTACATCAGCCCACTTTTGACCAAGAGAAATATATTTTTTTGGCAAAGCAAACTCTTCTTTTCTTATGATGATTTGTAAGAGGGGGGCGTGACACTAATTTCCCATAAGAAACTTGAGGATGTTTACTCAAAGCATTTTGAACAGTCCTTGTTGAGCATGGTAAACTCAAATTTTGTCTAACTTCATTTGCGGTTTCTCTTTTCTCGCAAGCTCTCCTTACTATCATTCTTTTTTGTCGACGAGTGAGAATTTCTGGTCTCCCAGTTCGCTTTTTCATACCATACATCCCAGGATTTTTTAGAAAATTATAAACCACCGTTTTAGATCTCTTGATTCTTTTTGAAATTTCCCATCCACTCAATCCACATTCTCGAAAAGCAACAATTTTTCCTTTTTCAGAGTCAGAAAGTTGAGTTTCTTTGGGCATCGTTTAAAAATTCACGCTGAAAGTCGCCGAGTGGGAAATTCTTTTCGCAAATGAATCTTTTAACTCGGAATTGTCATTTTATGCTTTCAAATATGCAAATTTTTAAATAATTACTGGATAAAAAGCAATGTCCTTATACTTTTTTCCGTTTTCATTTAGATTTAAAATTAAAATTTAAATTTTAGCAGATTTAAAATTGAAAATTTTAATTACTTTACGCATAAAATATTTTAGTTTTACTTCTATTTTTTCTACAAAAATTTGCATTCGATTCTGTAAACAAGGCTTCTAGATTTGGCGATTTTTCGCGTGTCCTTATAATTTTTTCGGGCACTGTAAATAATTTGATGCAAAAACTAACAAGTATTATATACTGTCTTTGTTTTTTTATTAATTAAATATGGCCATATCTTGTGTATATAGTAACAATTAGTGAATACTATTTTAAGGCCTTTAATACCTTGAGACTTTTACTGCTGTATCATGTGCCAATAAAATGAGCAGTACTGAATATCTCAATATAAAAAAAGGACACATGTTTATTAGGTGTGATTTGCACTATTTGTCATCATAAAATTGGTACATTAAAAGTTCTGTATGCCTATTACTATTTGATTATTAAAAGTATTAAAATTTTAAATTAGTAAGCAATTTTAATAAGATAATAATATCTATTTTATATTTGTTCTTTATTTAAAATAATTACAAATTAAGAATAAATCTTGTGCACCATTTTAATTTAAAAAGTTCCTTTCCTGTTACTGTTCATTCATTTCCAGGTCATACTCATTTTTCGGTCCAGTTTCTTTTAGTTCAAATGTCTAGATATATGAATTTTTTAAAATTATTTTCTGCCATTACATTTAGTCAATATAGAACCTTTTCATCAGTTTCGTTTCTTTTTTCCACCAATATATGCATAGACCAAAGTGCTTTTTTTAATGCTGTAAATAATAATTATTAGGAATATTTCTTGAATATTACTAATACAGTGAAACTTGATTTATTCAGACATTTTTAATTTCTATTATTCCATGATTTTGTTTATTAAATCATGGTAAAATATTATCAATTATTTGAATTCATTTTGATTCTTTATTTGTGGGAAGTAAAAATTACAAGAAAAAAATCTTAATTATTTGTGTTTTTTAATGCATTTATCTGTTTATTGTATCTGCTTTGTGATAAATAATTAATTTTTTAAGATTTTTAATTCATTAAAAATTTTTTTTCCATACATTATATCTATTAAAAATAAAAACAATTCAGAACTGTTGAAGAAATATTTTACATGTTAAAAGTGGATTCCCTTGTAACAAATTTTTTAAAGAAATTATAAACAATCTTTTTTTAAAAATCTTGATTTTACTTTTCTTTCAGTAAATTTCATATTCATGATAATATTCCCACTAAATTTTTCTATCTTTAATTTTATAAAAGTAAAACAACTGTCTAAACTTCTAAGCTCTTAAAGGATTTAAGTAACAATTTCCTAACTTATGAACAAGTTTCAAGCATTTCTTCAAGTTCTTTTGTGATTCTCTGGACTGTTTTGCTTGTAAGAGTTGCTACTAAGCATGCCTTCCACAATGGAATTTCCATGCTAACTCTTTTCATTAATCTTTCAAACTGCATTAAAAACAACCCAATATCATCAATTTGTAGATCAAAATTTTGTGGCTCTGCTTACCATTCAACTTTTGGTTTGGGTGTTAAATTGTTTACCAAAACACAGGCTTCAACTTGTAACTTTTTCATCACCAGTTTATGCTGTCATATAGTTTCTTCAGTAGCAATCTTTTTTCAGTAGTTTTGAATTAAATAGAATCCCTTCTCATCGTATTTTATTATTTTTTTAAATCAAGTTTTTCAAATCAGCAATTCTAATGATCTTTGAAAACTTTTTTGCCCAATTGAAACATTATATATGACAGATCACTTTTGAATAATCTTGATAAAAATATCATTTTTTTAGTTATTTCTAAAACTAAATCCCACTTTTGAATTGTAATGAAGTATTTACAAAAATAATGAACAAATTTTATTTAAATTCAATGTACAACAATGCACAAAGAAGATCCTAATGAGAATGATCTAAAACTGATGTAAATTTGTGCATGAAAAAGATGCACCATGCTTATGTTACACTTGTTTATTTACAAATTTTACTAGGAAGTCTCTACCCCCCACTTCCCATTTTTTTTTTTTTTGTTTGAAAAATTGTCGATTTTTCTTGTTTCACTCATTTTGTAACCACTCTTAGTTCAAAACTGTGGATAGATTAAATTTCTTTTTGTTCTTTGAGCTTCAAATAGCCAAAATTCATTGTATTTGCCTTATTAATTCTTAATTTTGACAATCTGGCATTTTTATTAGCTTTTTTTACCTAGAAATTAAAAAAAATTATTGGCAAATCTGTGTTGATAACTGTTCCGTATGTTTCTTGTGCCGTAATAATAATTATCTTTGATATTTATACTTAATTATTAATGCTATCTATTGAATGCCTTTTAACATTTCAATTTGAAAAAGGAGAAATCCTCATTTATAAAAAAATTCATTATTTGGAAAATTCTGGCAGTCAATTTTTTAAATGATATTTTGGTTTCATTTAAAGGCATAACATAGCTATAGATTTGAATTTTTTCAAACAATAAGTAGCCTTTATTTGAAAATTATATTTTATGTTATAAAATCAAGCAATTATTTTTATGTTGTACTTTGAAAGCAGGCATTAAAAAAATTAATCATTTTCTTTCAAATTTTGATTTGTTTCTCAGTATTATTAAATAGTAGAGGTGATCTTTTAAATCTTGGAAATTATGCATTTTGTATTAATAGTTTAATAATCAGTGAAGCAATATTTTAGGTCACTGTTTCATTATGTAACAATGTATTGTGCTGTATTTGTTATAATTTTTCATTTTTGT
This sequence comes from Argiope aurantia, assembly GCA_026543865.1. NCBI lineage: Eukaryota > Metazoa > Arthropoda > Arachnida > Araneae > Araneidae > Argiope > Argiope aurantia. Next base: position 79,034 of record JAPMOR010083417.1, read on the forward strand.
TATGTTTATTGTTGGCTTTGATTTGTTTTGAATTTCAGGAATTTACATCATTACATCCTATATAATTTATATTTTGTTTATCAGTCTTTGCCGTTTCTTTCTTATCAATTTCTTGTAATTGCTTCTTTATGCACATTTAATTTCATGAACATGAATTCTTTTTGTTTTTAGCTGATTTGCAATTCATAATGTCTTCTAAATTGATAAAATCTGTTGAAAATGTATCATTTTAAGTGACCATTTCATTTTTATTTAGGGACTAACTATTTTGGTGAGTGTCCTGTTGAGCAGTTCATTCCAGTATATTTAATTGTTGGTGGGACATTTGGCGTTGCAAAAAACGTCTTGGGTTTCTTTTCTCGATGGAAAATGAATGAGAATGGCCAAGAACCGTTAATTCATCGTTCCCGGGATAGTATTTTGAATTGTTTTCTCATTGCTTGGTTTATCACTGGTAAGTTCCATACCATTCTATGTTCTATTTGTGCAGCTTTTCTCCACCATTTTTCTATTCAAAAGCATTGCATAAAAATAAATTAAGATATAAATGCATTTATTCATAGCTTTTTTAAAACCATGGCTCTTTGGTAGAGTACGATTTTCTTTACTGCTTTCATAGTGGATGGGTTGACCATGTTACTTGTGGCAACCCATATTTTTCTGTTTTGTTTCAGCTTAGGTAGGATTTCGATTTTGTATATTTTGAAAAACAATCCTTCTGGCACTTTCTGAATTTTTAATCTTAAATGTTTCCAAACTTAATACTGACAAAAATTGTTTTTATAAGCCATGCATATTTTAAAGCTGTCTCTTATTCAATTTACAGATTCTAAAGTTATGCAGCTGTTTATATTTCTTACTTACATTAAATGTTTTGTAATTTTGAAAATATGCTACTACATAATACAGAAATGTAATGAAAAAATTGTCCATTGTGTTATAAATAATGCACTGGAAATGATTCCAGAAACTTACAATAGAAGCAGTTGTCTATTATATTTAGAAATTGATCAAAAACATACCAAAGAATTGGTGGGCTCACATGGCGAAAAGTTGAGGGTCAATGAGTTTATAAAAACAGAAATCTGCTTCTCAGACCTAGATCCACCAAAAAAGTAATGAATCAGTTTGAAAAGCATTAAAAATTTTGTAAAACTCTAAGAAGGAACATATATTTACTACTATGTATATATATATATAGAGAGAGAAAATTTATGCAAGAAACGAATATTGTTTACTGGTTATTTGAACTACTTTTATAATGTTGGGTTTATCAACATTATAATTACTCTCTTGTAATCAAAGAATATGTAAAGTTAGGACCCGTTGCACTTTTTATCTGTACCACTTATCACATCATTCTAATTGTACAATTAGTGTCATTACTTCTGTTTTCTGGCAGGTTGCATCTGGACATACAGGGTATATGAGCCTGAGTATGAAGATGAAAAGAGTCCATTTTACTGTAACAAAACTCTATACATGTTTGCATTTTGGCTTGTGACTACCACATTCATTGTTGTTGGTCTGATGAGTGTTTTCATCATGTGCTTTGTTGTATCTTCTGTTGTCACTGCAATTGAGTGATTCAGCTTAATCATTGATTTGTCAAACTTTGTAATAAAAATTTTATTGCTACTGCCTTCTCTTCAGTCATGTGCCTGAAAAATGCAGTAAGACCATGTTACACTGTTGCTTTAACCCTTTGAGAGACCACTTATTTTGATCTAATGGCTAATGGCCTTTAAGAAATTAAGATTATATGTATTTAATGAAATCTCTTAATTTGGGGAAAATATTATCTGAAAATTTCAGAATTAAAATATGCATCTAAAAGTATATAATTTGCTTTTGACCTGATGAAGAAAAATTGAGGAAGCTCAGATAGTTTTGTAATGAAAAATGGTTACTTTCATATTTAATTCAACAAAATTCCGATTATCCAAATAGTTTTGAGAATGGTAGAAAAATCTGTTAACGAAATCTTCCTGAATATAAGCAATGAAACGAAAGACTAACCGACATATTGCAGAAATGATATTTCTGTATTTTAAGTATTCAGAACTTAAAGATTATAAGTAAATTTCATGTCTCCTGAGGAATTACTTTCATTTTATCAATTATCTGGATTGAGCCTGCTCTCAATTAGTCTCAATAATTGAGAGTTAAGCCGTTATCAGAATGTCAATAAGATGCTGGAAGGAGCGAAATGTGTCAATTTTCCAGTCATTTAAAATGTTACCAGGTCTCTATAACCGCAGCAACAATATAGAGAAAATTTCTCTGAAAGCAGCTTCTGTGCAAAGTACAAATGGCAACTGAAACAACCATTGTTCACAAATTGAAAACACATGTTCAAGCTCTGAACTAGAAGAATTTATAGAAGAATGTAATCCCCCCCCCTCACAAATGTATTTAATTTTTAATTCTTTTGCAATTTGATCACTAATTATATGGCTTTTACTGTATAGGCACATGATGAAGAATTTGCTTCTGTCTCTTGAGATCAAATATTATATATGTATATTTTTTATAATTTTTTTCTTTCTAAAAGCATTTTAAAATTTGCTACTTGCATTTTGGACTTTTTGCATGTTTAAAAATGAACTTATAATAATGTGTTTTCTGAAAAGTGATTTAAAAAAGAATGTCATATTTCTCTCTCAGTTTGATACATAGCTAGTTTGTACAGGGAATCCTAAAAGATAATTTATAAACTTTAAAAATAGATCAGGCATATAGAAACAAGTCATTTCTATTTGTGGATGTAGAATCTCCAGCACAAAGGGCAACCTGTATGCATGGTCAGATAGTAATTTTGATGCAATACCAATTACAAATCTTTTAATTATTGAACATAGCTCTACTTAAAAAAATTTCATTAAATTTCACATGAACTGTCAAACATACTTAAAATAACTGAAAAAATGAAATTAAGATTTTTTTTCCAGAAGGATACTTACTTTAAAAAAAACCCACAGAAAATAATCTTAGAAAGCGTTTTTGACTTATTTATATTAACTTACTAAAAAACACAGTAAAATATGGAAAAAAAAAAAAAAACAGGTTTATTGCGTGATTTCAAATTAATCAACAAAAAATAAAGCATTCTGAAATCTGTCTGATGTATGCCAATTGAAAACATTGGCAGATAAAGTAAAACAGACTGTGGAAAGCATCCAATTTAGCAGTTTAATTGAAATGGAACTGCTTTATAAAACGAATGCTGAAAAATGAGTTAAAAAGATTTTTCATAAGACTGTCTGCTGGATAAATGTTTTGTATTTTAACATTCATGCAATATGCTATTATAGATTTGAATTTATTGAATCTTTTTCTTTTATCCTATTCACTGGCCAAAAATCCATTCTGAAGATCACCTTTTACATTTGTCATCCCATATTCTGTTGTAAAAAAGATTTTTTCTGTATGCCTGATCTTTTTAAGTTTGCCTTTGGAGTTTTTTCACCCCTTTCAATTGATAAGAAAATGAGTTTTTACTTATCTCATTCTGTCTTCATTGAGAGCTTATGCATTTCTCACCAGTGATTTGAGAGCTTTAAACTGATATGTTGCACTTGTGGTTTCAAAGTTTTTTTTTAATGCCAGGAATATTTCATTTGTTGTGGAATTAAAAGTTTATATTAGTGAGCTAAAAATAATGTAGCTATTTTTTTTATGAGATGGAATACTATTATAGATGTCTCCATTAGTATTATTTTGTTGTTTCGTTGAAATTTTAATTTTTCTTTTGGTTGTTGCAAGGTAACTTAGTATTATGTTTTACATTTGTTAGTACATTTTTTATGAAATATTTTGGCATATCTGAAGAGATATTGTATTGAAGTCTTTTTTTTTAAAATAATGTGTCATATTCCATTCACTATTCAATGGATGTATTTAAAAAGTGTATAACAATTAATGCTATGAGATGTTTTTATTTAAAAGGATTGTTATTCTATCTTATAAATGGTGTGAATTCTTTTGCATATTGCAAAGATAAAATGTTTTTTTAATTATTTTTTTAAATATCCCATTCTCATATTATGCATTTACTTATGAATAAATTACTTTACAATGTTTTTTTCACAAAGCAATAAATAAAATCTATTTTATAATTTATATAAATTAAGTTATTTTATAAATTAGATCTGCTGTTAAATAATATATATGAATTCATGTCAGCCAGATTATTTAGTGAATATTTTTCTTTATAATGAAATGAAAATAGATCTATATTTACTTTTATGTATTATCTATATATTCTCTACTGTAACAATGGAGCATTGTTAATATGGTTAAATACTTCTTATGAATAATTTTTTTTCTTTTTAGTTATCAGTATCTTGTTGATAGTATTATTTAGCTAAAGTTTGATTCATGCATTCTTTTGGTCATTGTTTAATTGATCTGTTACTTGTTAGAACAGCAATCATTTTGCTTCTTATTTGCAAAAATATAATAAAACAGTTAGTTTTATTTTTATACATAGCTTAATCAGAAATATGAATCTCATTATTTAGAATTTAGATCTGCTTCTTCTTATTCATCAGCAGAATAGAATTGTTCATTATTCTTAAATACAAAAATTAGTAAAGGTTAACTTTATAATAATTTATTTAAAAATATAAATCCAACTTTTTGCTTTCTGGAAAATTTTGTTTGCATCTCTTCATTAAAAAAAACAAATTAATAAAAGGAATATTATCAAAAATTCACCATTCTGCTCAATATTATTCACCAATTCTGCATTTATAAAGAGCCATAAGTCATTATTTGTGCTGAAATCTATGCTAGAAATAATAAAAAGAAAGAAGGAAAATAATAAAGAAAAAGATTTTTAAAAATCATCATTGTACAAAAACTTGAAATATATTTATAAATAAATGTATTTGATTATTTATACTAAAAAAAGTATTGCACTAGAAAGTTTTATCAATTAGTAAATTAGATGTATTTTTAATATGAAATCTTCTATCTGCAATCAATCAAATTAAATATCCAAAAATGTTATGCCATTTTATTAGTAAAAAATTGCTTATTTATTGTAACAAATTTGAGGTTATTTCTCTATCTTATAAATAGAGGAATTTAGTTTTAAAGAGAGAAAGCCAAGACTTTTTTTTAAATGCATGTATTTTTTATATAAAAGTTGATTAATTTTGCTCTTAGATAATTTTTGCTATTTTTTATCGAGTTGTTGTATTATGTTTTAAATATAATGGGGACTTTGTTTTATTATCCTGTAAACAAAATTTCAATTATGTAAAAGTCAAACTTATTAGTGATTTGTTTTTATGTATTTTTTTTTTCCAAAAAAGTTTATTATTTATTTACAGAACTGTTTAAAGCATTATGCATTTTTCGTTTTTCAAAAGTTATCTAACTTACTGCATTTAAAAAGCTATAGAATAGTACCCAAAACTGCTCATCAATGTTTATTTCTTAAAACCCTATTTTTAAATTGATTTCTTTATTATATAGCATTAATATTTTGAGTTAACATTGTGTCTTTAGAAATATATTTAATTTGTATGTAGTAGCATTACAGATTTTCTTATACATTATGAAACTGTATCTATCTGTAAAATAAATTAACTCATAAAAATATCTAAAGGTTTCATGCAAAAATAGGGAGAGATGTGCGTAAAATTTATTTAAAGTTTATGGAAGTTTGAGGGGAAAACTACTTTTTTAATTCTGTATATTTTCTTGTATGAAAGCTTAGTTGAAAATATCTATAAATATTCGGAAGTAAATAATAAGCCTTAAAAAGAAACTTTCACTTTTCAATTGCATATAAAAAGTATAATTTGTCATGTGTATATAATGTCACCAAAGTACAAACTTTAAATTTATATGCTTTCCATTTCTCATGCTAATTAATAAATTAGTAGTAGTTATAAATTAGAATCTGAAATAAATCAAAAATCATTGCAATTCCTGTTTATTGAATATCCATAAAAATGTTTTGAATAAGCTTTAAATTTCCTCCCCTCATTTTTATTTTATTATGTAATTATTTTGTTGCTATATTAAGATTTTTGTATATAAATAATTTGTTGTATTAGATGAACTATTTTTTTTTATGAACTGTGGAAGGTAATCTAGCATTCATTATGAAAGGATATTTAACCTGTAACTGGAGACAGTAGTCAAAATGACTCTGTGTTGTTCATCAGCTCTGATTATCACATGATATTTTATCCTTGAAACAATCACTATCTCGTAGCTTCAAGTTATTCTTTCAGTAGTACATCGGCAAAAAGTCTGTGAGCACATGCATGTAACAGTTATTCTTTTTAAAATTTTGTTGTTACTTATGGAGTCATTGACTCCATGTCTCTGAAATTGCTTTTAATTTGAATAATGCAAAAAGAATAAAGAAATATTCTTAAAATAATATTTTAAAATATTATACTCTTCATTTTTATTTGTTAAATTCTAACAGTTATTTATGTTTATCTTATAACCTCTTTCCAACATTTAATATGATAACATTTAACATAATATGAATATTTTTGGTAACTGCATGATTTCCAGAATGTGTTGTTTCCAAAATAAACCCCAATGCTGTTTACGAAAGACAAAATAAATAAATAACAATGCAATCATTTTGATTGTATGTCTTTGATGCATGAGGAAATTCATGTCTTCACTTACAGGTTAATTTTTCCATGAATGTTATATTAATAATTGTTGTTTTTGTTTTTAGTGGGAGTGATAACTCACCTATGTGTGTGTGATTCCCTATGACTCTTCAATGTAAATATTTTGTGTATGAGGAATTGATTTTTGCTTGATGTATGTGCTGTAATGAGGTACTTTCTTTTTAGATTTAAAATTACTATACGGTCTCATCGAGCAGCTTTCAAAATGTTCAATAAAACGATTGTCAAATGGTCATCATCCTGTAATGAAAAGAAAAGCCTTCATCACTTAGGGTTGCAAATGAAATATTGAGGATTGCTACATTTGGCAAGTTTGGTGACCGTACTGTAATTTTAATCCTAGCTTGTTTTTGTTTTTTTTTTTTTGTTTTTGTTTTTTTGTCTAAATGTTCACAGCACGTGTTCACGAGAATTATCTAGTCTAGAATTTTATGAATCTTTGATTTCAGCTTAGATTATTTTTGTAAATATGCTACTTGCAAGTTTTTTTTTTATCTAGAACTTGCGAAAATTGTTTTTAATGTTTTTTTTTTTTCACTTGAATGTTTCTCTTTGAAATAAAAGATCTTTTATGGGGGTAGAACTAAGAACCAGAAATGGTCCCATCACAAAGCTTGCAAAACTTTAGAAACCCATAAATTTCTACCAAATTTGGCAAGTTATCTGGGAAATAACATGCTATTGGCAGCGACTTTAACCTTTTGTTTTAACAGAAAAGTAATGAGTTTGTTAACATTCGTATTTAAGCAACGATGTAGAACTGTAAATTTATTTTTATTGAAATATGGAAAATATGCATGTTATTTAGGGAAATATATGTTGAATATAACATTACCTAATTATGCTAAAACTATTTCATTAAATTTTTCTAGAATATACATAAAATGATCATCAATGGAAAATATGATTTTTTTACGTGTTTTTTAGATTTCTTGCGGTATTTTTTTTAATACTAAATTTAAATTAATTATGTTAAGAAAGCATTGCATAATCAGGAAATAAGTGGAGAAATTTTATATATCGAATCCTAGTCAAGCTAATTGTCCCAATTGTTTTCTGATTTATTCAATTCATTTGACTTTCAGTTTGTGTTTAGTTTTATTTGTGCAGCTTTTATTATTCTAATATTGAAACCTGGGGTCTTTATTAAAGTTCATCTATTCAGAAGGATGTAGGGCAGATTCTGTGGCCCCAAACAGAGCAAAATTTTAGCAGTGTGCCCCGTGTGTAAATCGAGAATTTGTTCAATAGATGGCATTGCTCCAATATCTGAAGCTATTTTAACAGATTTATTATTATTACCGAAAAAAAATTGATTTGTATTTTTTTTTTTTCGAAAATTTAAAACTTGAAACGCTGCCGAAACTCTATCTCGCATATAAAGATTTTCTCCCCTCATTTTCAAAATGCTGTTTTCATGCAAGACAGTGCACAACTTCTTGTTATTTGCTCAGACGTTCTTAAAATTTCATTTAAAACTACACCGCTTTGACAAATCGTTATATTCTAATAATCTAGCCAACAAGATTGCCTTATTTTACTCTATACAAGTGTAGAACATGCGGTTGAAAATATCGACGGTTCGTTAACTGCGCATCATTTTGTTCATCGGTCGCCGCAGAGCACCGTGCTTTACGGTCACATCCCGCGAAAACTATTTCCTTCCCCTGCTCTGTCCTGGAGCCACAGATACAGCTCTTTTGAATAATCGAGCTTTCATTTGGACAGCCCTTTATTACTTTTTATATCCTGTGATTAATAGTTGGTGTTTATAACCAAGTTTTCAGTGAAACTGATTCGAATTTTTTCGAACTGCACGTTTTTCTTTAATACAGCGAACTTATTTATCTGCAAGCTCTTAGTAAGAATCAGTTTACTAAAAACTCATTTATGTAAAAAAATTTGAAGAAAAATTCGCGCACTCTGCTAAAGAATTCCTTATCTCCTTATATATATATATATAATATATCAGTGTGTGTATATGATGTTTTCATGTATCTGAATGTTGTCGATATATGCTAAAATAAAGAAATTATATTTTAAGATTCCGGATTTTTGTGTTGTTTTACTGATTGAAAAACTTCTTTTCTGGCATTCATTTTGGCAAAATACACATATGTGGCTCCGTAAATTCAGACAATATAACTCCATCTTTTTTGACTCGCTTTATCGGAATGAAATATAAAGGAATAGTATGCCCAGAACATAATAGAAAGGGAGTTAGCTAACATGAGCCTCCTTTCCCTTTCACACACCGGCTTTAAAGTATACCGACGCACGGTAGCGCATTTCAGTGGCGAAAATAAAGTGGGGCCATCGAGGTAAGTACTTCATGTTTTTTTTTTTTTTTTTTTTTTAAAGGATAGATTTTGTCGTCTCGGTGATTTGGGTATGTTTGACCAGTCACCATCCTCAGATATTTTTTATGAAGGAAAGATAATTCATCAGTACTCTTCAGGGTATCCAAAGGTTACTTACCTTATATTTAAAGATTAAATAATAACTAACCACCACTGGCGGCCAGCTTATTTGTCTTTATTATTGAACATTTTAGGCTCGATTCATATGGAATGAAAGACAGAACTTTTATAAATCACTGTTGGTGCAAATTAAAAATTGCTTATGCGACATAATGAAAGCCGAAGTAGAAATCAAACGTCAGTGTTAGTGTCAAAAGAAAGTAATTTTTCAAATATTCATTTTAATACTGGCAAAAACACGCGATTGAGTATGTTGATGGATGGGTTTGAATTTCATTGTAAAGTTAAAAACAGGTTATACACCTAATTATATTTAAAAAAAAATTGTTCAGACATGAAACTTTTATCATTAAAAAGGTATTTTTTTATAGTCATAGCGATTCATTATCTAGCGATGATTAAGCCTATCGTAACACTCGATTAAATTTGTTTGACAATATCTATAATTTTGATTTTTTTATATCTTATTTTTAGTTTGAATGAAACTTTGTGACATGGCGAGTCATCTCCGGAGAATTTCAATAATAGTTTGTATTTCCATTAATTAACTAAGCGAAACTTAAAGTAAAGGCAATTTTAATACCATTCAATGAAGAGTGAAACGTTCATATGATGGTTTGTTTATATTTTTATTGCCATTAGACAATATGTATTAAGAATGATTTCTGTGCCACGCACTTAGCTTTTTCTGTGTTTATAGATTTTTAAAGAACTGAAATCCGCTTTATTGAACTTCCAAATTATGTAAGAGGAAGGTTTGATTCAGATTCTAAAGTTCTATGTTTTTATTGTAAAGTCAATTCATATTTGACGATCCATCTTAGATTTCTGTTTCGATTCCCATTTGATTATTCTAATCATTTCCTTCGTCAACAATTTCAGTCTATTCAAATGTTTTTAATTTCCGTTTCTTTCTCTCAGCTGTCATTTCCAAACCCTTTCGAGCAACTTCTCGTCTTCGATTTTGCCCTTCACTGAACTTTTTACGACCCATCTCTCACTTCTGGGAACATCAAATACTTAATAACGTTATTTTTTTTCTATTGTAGAAAGCTAAAGAAAAAGGATTCTCTTTATTAATTCATAAAACGAATTAAAAAAAATAAGCATAACCGGACAATTGCGTTTTTAATAGCTCTCTGATGTTAAGAGATTAGTCTGTATTCGAAAGGTTCGTGTACACAATGAATAAAACATGTGCAAGACAAGTAAAATAACCCGACGAAGAAACGGGTCGGCTGAGGCAACTAAATAAAAGAAAAAAGAAACAGACATTTATTGGAAGATTATGTAAAAATGATCAGCTCCAGAAAATTCCAATGCTTGTTCTTTTAGTGGTATTGTTTTTTCCGTACGGAAAAGTTATGTAACCGACTGCAAATGAGTCAATTAAACATTTTTTTTTAATTACCAAATCAGTGAAGTGAATCAGTCGGTGATATGAACATTTTATGATGCCTAAATGGGTCGGGTTTCATTAGATTCTTTCAGTTATTAGAATATTGACGGAAGTAAATGTTTTCTTCGATAACATCGGTTGCAAACTGGACAGTCTGAAGGGATAGATAAAAACAGATAGTTTCGAAAAGAAATGGATTAGTCTAATTAAATAATTAACATGTGAAAATAAATGATCCAGATTATTAAAAGAGGGCCCTCAAAATGCCTAAATCCACCATTGTAAATGTGCGTCTCAAAACAATGATAATCATGGACACGAATCCTCGCTCTTCCTAAACATTTTCGAACAATCCCCGACACTCGCCAGGTGCACTGGAAAAGAGTCCCTTATTTTGTCTGAGAAAAAATGACCTTCTCCCGCCAACCATTTCTTCTCTGCCTCACCCCCCCCCCTTTTTTTCCCATCATCAAGGTCTTCGCCAGCCGCGCCTAATTTTAGCCGCATTTCTGTTTTTCCCTGTGCATGTGGTCTCCCGAAAGGGGAGAGCCATATATACAAACTCTTCAGTTCGGTGTTAGTCGTCAAAGGCCAGAAGAGGATTATTTCATCGCTTCCTTCTTTGACGGACTACAAACATCTGCTCGAAACAACTTGTTGCATACAAACCTTTTTGTACCCCAGGTATGGGCATTAAGTCGACCAGTGGACCAGCAAGACATTTTGGGATGACGGCCATTACTAAGACCCAAGACGCGCATACTAAAAAATAAATAAATTATGGAACGCCGACAGTTATTACTATTATTTTGAATCTTGCTATTATTATTATGTTTGCAGTTATATAGCTAAGTACATAGTCCGCATTTATTATTAAGTTGCAATAAAGATGGTAATTTTTTTTAGCTCACCATACCTACACCACTGGATGGACCGCAACATCTTAAAAAAATTAGAAGTAGCCCGTACTTTGGAAAATTTGGAACGATCAGTTTACTACGAACACTGGCTAGGCTCTTGATACGCATTAACATTTATGATGTCGTTTTTTGCTGACTCTTATGCGAAGCATACGTGGAATCATAATTTGATCGACAAATCCGCAGGAGTAGTCTCTCTGAAACTCGCATAATTTCTAATAAAGGTGCAATACCGCAAAAAATAAAAATAAATAAATAAAACTGTCTACTTTGTGTCAAGCAGAAAACGTCTGGTATACCTTTAGCTTACAATATTTACGAAATTTTAACTTTCGGTGTGAATTTAGCATTTTTATTGAATCCATCGTGTAATCCTTGACGAAAGTTTTTTTTTTTTTAGATTATTTTCTGGAATGTGGCAAAACGTTTTTCTGAAAAATTTGTGTTTAGATGTGTTTCTCTCAACCGCTTGAAACAAAAATTTCGCCCAGAATTTCACTTGTAGTCACAGAATCACGTACCAAATTTCATATATTTAAGCCAGTGCCTTTTTTTGTTTTGTTTTCGCGTTTAACACGCTACTGAAAGTACAAACTTACAAATAGATGACCCCTTTAAGAATTTAGCTCAAATTTTGACACTGTAGATGATAAATCTGCGTGCCGAATTTTATCTAGGTAGCTTTCTTCGTTCTGTAGTTATTGTGTTGGCTTACATTCGAACAGCCGGGCAGACAGACTTCCTCTGAGTAGATTTTGTTCAAATCTATAAATTTGACGTCAAGACAGTGTACCAAATTTTGCTTAAAATTTGACAGAAATCTTCAAATTTGACGTAAAAAATGACCGTGTACCAGACTTCACCCGTCTAACTCAAAGCGTTTTAAGTTATCTTTATGTGTTTTTCGTGTTGAAGGAGGTTTAAACATGGAGATTCCTCGAAATCACGTATATCTTGATAATTCTTTATACTTCGTATAAAAGAAAGTAAAACCTAAGCATAAAATTTTGTGTCTTTTTGACCTCATTTTCAAAAAGATTCGTCAGTGTATAACAATCGTGCATAGAGCGTCGGATGAAATGAAGTGCGCGGATTTATTATTGAAATTGAAGATCTGCGCCACGCATGAACGCGAAAATGTACAATGGCTTGGATGAATGAAGCTTTAGCGTGCGACATCCGAGCTGCGTTGAAGAGAAGACAACTGAAATTCTTCACTGTAGTGTGAAGCACAAGAAAGCAATAAAAAGTGCCCTGTTAGGTTTGGACTGACTGGAAATTCGAGTCCAGTGAGTTAATGCACGAAATATGTAAACAGCCATACTCAAGTACCGTAATCGTCAAAATCACGCGCCCCGAGATTTCGTCCAGAGGATGAGTAAAACGCAAACCGAGTCTCTGTAAAATTGCTTCAACAGCTTGGAAGTGCCGATGTAGCTTACAGTATGCTGTATTTAATTTACAAGTTAAAAAAGTTACAGTCCTGCGCTTATTCCATTCATGATGCTGGCCAGTCTTAAATGTCAGGAAGCACAGAACTTGGTTGCGATTCTCCAAATTGTTTGTTTCCAGCAGATAGTCACGACACTTCTTTATTTTCAATCACCTTGTATTTCACATGAAGATTTGCGTGCATATCACGCATTTTTACTCCGAAGTTGCGTGTGCACAGTAAACACAACACGGTTTTGAAGTCTGTAATGAAGAAAAATAATTTCTGAGGGAAAGAATGATGAATATGAAGTTACGCATACTCAATTTAATTGAAATGAAGCACTGCCAATAATCTTGATAAATAAATGGCTGCCGGGAAACCAATCTATCTATACTTATATAAAGCTCAATGTGTGTGTTGGCGCTCTACAGGCCAGGCCATTTGACCTACAGCTACCAAATTTGGTACATATATACCTTAGAGGTCGGGAATGTGCGCCTGGGGTCCCTTTTTTGAATTTTTAATTAGAATTTTAATTATTAATTAAAAACTAACTTTCCCGCCAAAAAATCTTTTCATTTTTCCCCACCGCCTAATGAGTAAGGCTTCAGTTTTTTTCCCCCAACAGTAATAAGGCTAGGGTTAACATTTTTCGGCCGATTATTTCAAACGATTCTGTTTATTTTCTTAAGGTTTTATGCGTTTAAAATTAAACGTTGTTAATGAATCGATCTTTCAGATTCATTCTGAAGTACTTTTGAATTAAAATAGCACAGAATAAAGGAAATTAAAAATGTCTAATCTGCATAGCGTTGCCCCAACTGACGTAGAAAAATTCACGCATTTGCGTTACCGTAAATGGCGTTGAAAATTCACGCATGCGCATTGTGTTTTGATTGTTGTGACTGATTGCGGACTTCATTTAAATTATTTTTAGGTTAGTTGCATGCTTTTGTAATTAAATTGTATTTATGTTAGTTATATATTTTTTGTATATGCTTATAGTTTTTATATCGTATTTTTAATTAGTTTTTTTAAACCTGTTTTCGACCGATTATTTTAAACGATTCATTTTATTTTCTTAGTGTTTGATCCATTTAAAATCAAACGTTAATTAATTGATCTGCTCATAATGAACTGAGAAAATTTTGTTGACAAATTCTTGAGATATTACATAAATTAAGAAATATATTCTTTAGTTTCCATAAGGTTTAAATGCTCAGTGACTCTGTTTTCAATAATCATATTATTAAAAAAAAAAAAGATGCTTTGTTTTAGTAAAAAATATTATTATATTATTTGCAAATTAATCATTTCTACTTTAATTTAAAGCATAAATTCTACGGGAGCTAACAGAAAGTGAGAGAGGTACATATTACGTTATAACTGAAGGCGTTTATAATATTATGAGTTAATTATATGACTATCAAAATTTGAAGTTTTGAAATATTTTAATGAAGAAGCTGTAAATGCAAATAATAATTATTAATTTTTACAGAATATATTAAAGCATTGTTGTAATTTTTAAATATTTTCCGTTAACTCATTGCAATAATATTTTTGGCTGTTAACTGTATATATAATCTGATTTCTTGTGAAAAATGTGCTGGCGCGCGGATTGATTCTGGCGTTGCTGTGGTAACCTGTAAGACATCGGAGTCAGCAATTTACCCTCCCCCCCTCCCAAAAAAAAACACTTGGAATTTAGCTAAGAAATAGTGGTGGAAATTATTTTTATTCTAAATTATATTGATTCTTTCAATTAAGTTATTGAATCTCAATAGTAACTAATTCAACATGGCAGTAACGTTGTTAACAATTGGTGACCTGGTAAAATCTTAGATGGGCCCAGCTCTTGGCGACTTATTTGAAGTCTCGCCAAGTTTACGGATTTTATTTTATTATTAATTATTTAATAATAAAACAAAATAATAAATAAATAAAATAAAATAAATATAATAAAAAATAAAACAAAAAAATTCAAAAAAATCCGTTTAGGTTGCCACATTGGCGACGCTATCGCCACTCGTTTGGCGAGAATTCAAAATGACGCCAAGAGGTGGGCTGTGCTAGGATCCACCCGGTGACCTTATACTTTAGTGAACTTATTTTTTTTTCTTAGACTGAACACCAATGCGCAATGCCTAATAATCCGGCACCAATCGAAGCGAGTACGGTCAGCATAAAAATACCCCTGCTTTGGACGAATAAACCTGAAATTTGATTTTACCAGGTGGAAGCACAATTCCAAATTTGTAAAATAATTTCAGAGGACACTAAATTCAACTACCTAGTAGGGCAGTTGGAACCACGTTTCTTGGAAAATATCTTGGACATTATTTCCAGTAATTCTACTGAAAAATACTCTACAGCGAAAGAAATAAGACTCATGAACGCTTTCAAAGAAAGTGAAACAAAACGAATTAAACGACTGATCACTGGCCTGGAATTAGGCGATTTGACGCCCAGCCAACTTTTACGGAAAATGAAGTCCCTAGGAGAACCGGACATTACAGAAAAAGACCTCCGAACGCTGTAGCTCGAAAAAGCATTGTGCCCGAAGCTGTGAAAAGCATTGTGATCGTGAGTGATTTAATTCCTGGACAAGCTCGCAACGATGGCTGACAAGATTGTTGAAATGTCACCCAGAGGAGATCAGTTAGCTGTAGTACAGAATGATTTATCAGATGTTCAGAAACTTTTAGCAAAAATAACTTCGCTTGAAAACCAGATTGCTAGCATGAGAATGGAACGGCGATCGCGGTCCCCTAAACCGTTCCGAAAAAATCGGAGCAGGAGTAGGCTGCGTTATGACTCTCAAGGCAAGTTCTACTATTTCTATTTTAAGTTTGGGAAAAAGTGCCGACCAGAAAAGTGTGTACAACCATGTAGCTGGAACGAGGCGGGAAACCAATCCCAGCAGTAGACGCCGCGGCGAGTCCTGCTGCCGAAAATTTACTTGGCTTCAAATCCCGTCTATTTTTCAGAAACAAGAAAACGGGCTGCCAGTTTCTAGTGGATAGTGGGGCTGATGTGTCCATTATTCCCTCTAAACAGGGTGAATCCAAAATTTCTGATTACAAATTGTATGCTGCCAATGGGACTGAGATACCAACATATGGCATTAAGATATTAACTCTAGATTTAGGCCTAAGGCGGCCATTCCAATGGCTATTTGTGATTGCAAAAGTATCTAAAAGCATTATAGGGGCAGATTTTTTGAACAAATTCCAACTGTTAATTGATTTATATAAAAAAAAATTAATTGATGGTGTAACAAACCTTTCAACAAAAGGGAAAGTTACAGCCATTCAAGAAAATTTTGATTTGAGCACCATTAATAAGACATCAAAATATTTTGAATTATTAAATTTATATCCTCACCTAACAAAGTCTAATCTAGTAAACAGAACCATTAAACATAATGTTAAACATCATATCATAACTACAGGGCAACCAGTCTATTCCAGGGCTAAACAATTAGCTCCTGATAAACTTCACTTAGCCAAGCAGGAATTCCAGTTCATGTTGGATAATGACATAATACGACCATCCAAATCTCAATGGGCTAGTCCTTTACACTTGGTCAATAAGAAGGATGGTACATTAAGACCATGTGGTGATTACAGAAGATTGAATGCCCAAACTGTTCCAGATAGATACCCAATTCCAAGAATTGAAGATTTCCATTTTATATTGAAAGATAAAAATATTTTCTCAAAAATTTATCTAATGAAGGCCTACTATCAAATTCCAATTGCAGAGGAAGATAAGAAAAAAAACTGCAATTACAAAGCCATTCGGACTGTACGAGCTCAATGTCATGAGCTTTGGGCTCAGAAATGCACCATCCACCTTCCAGCGTTTCATAACAGAAGTCTTGCGTGGATTCGATTTTGTTTTCCCCTATCTGGATGATGTGCTGGTAGCATCGTCATCAGAAGAAGAGCATAAAAAGCATCTATCTTTGATATTTGACAGATTTAAGCTATATGGCCTACGAATAAATGTATCTAAATCAATATTGGGAGCATTCCAAATTGAATATTTGGGATACCTTATTACTGATAAAGGTTCATGTCCTCTACCAGAATAAGGGGAAGCTATAAAAAAATTACAAGTTGCCAACAGCAATCCATGAACTGCGTACATTCCTAGGCATGATAAATTTTTATCGAAGGTACCTGTAGGATGCTCCAAAAACACAATCTCCTCTACATGAAATGCTGAAAGGAGCAACGAAAAAGGATCGCAGAAAAGTGCGGAAGTAGCAATAGCCCACTTTGAGAAATGTAAATCGGATCTAATGGAAGCTGCTTTATTATCTTTTCCGAGATCAGGATTGCCATTATCCCTATGCACGGATGCGTCAGACTTTGCAATTGGATCAGTGTTTCAGCAGAATGAAAATGAGAGTTCGAGGCCAATAGGATTCTGTTCTAAAAAACTAAATGATGCACAGAAGGCCTATAGCACCCATGATAGAGAATTATTAAGAATATACCTTTCTATAAAGCATTTCAAACATCTGTTAGAAGACAACGATTTCATTATTTATACAGACCACAAGCCTCTCACATTTGCATTTCGACAAAAAATGGAAAAAAGCATCTCCTAGACAGCTACGACAACTACAATATATTTCCGAATTTTCAACTAATATCCAACGTATTCAAGGTAAAGATAATGTAGTTGCAGATGCATTATCAAGAACTGAATCTGTCTCAACTATCGACAATGATGCTATAGCACAAAAGCTAGTGGATGATAAAGAATTACAACAATGAATGCAAAATGGTTCCTGTTTACAATTTAAACCATCACTGTTACCATCAGGAAAAACACTATGCAGTGATATTTCTACATCCAATATTAGACCATACATCCCAGTAGATTTTCGAATGCAAATGTTTAAACAGATTCATGGTTTTTCTCATCCTGGAATAAAAAGCACCTTCAACACAGATGACTGAAAAATTCATTTGGCCAAATATAAAGAAACAAGTTGGTGAATGGGCAAATGCATGCATTAGATGCCAAAAATGCAAGGTCATTAGACATACTAAATCTAAATTTGGAGATTATCAAGTACCAGATGCAAGATTTAATGTGATACATATTGATTTAATTGGACCACTACCACCATCGGAAGGCATGATTTACTGTATGACCTTCATTGACCGGTTTTCTTGCGGATAGAAGCAGTTCCTTTGCCAGAAATCACAGCTGAGATAGTGGCCAAGGCCTTTTATGAGCACTGGATTTGCAGATTTGGATTACCAGTAAAAATAATTACAGATCAAGGAAGACAGTTCGAGTCCCATCTGTTCAGAAGTTTGGCTGCAATTTGTGGTGCTACAGTAGCACACACGACTCCGTATCACCCACAATGCAATGGGAAAGTGGAACGTTTGCACAGAACCTTGAAGGTTGCTATGAAAGCACATAACCACATCAAATGGACTGAATCACTGCCTACTGTACTTCTTGGATTAAGAGCTGCTCTAAGATCCGACAGTAATCGCTCCATATCTCACATGGTGTATGGCTCAAATATCAAATTGCCAGGTGAATTTTTGGATCCACCCACAGCTAAAATTGATCCTGAAACCTTTGTCCCCAGATTGCAAACATTGATGGAAGAGCTGAAACTAACTACATCTAAAACTACAAGACGTCAAAAGAATTTTGTGCATAAAGATTTAAGATCTTGCTCCCATGTGTTCGTGCGAGTTGACAGGGTTAAGAAAGCACTTGAGCCACCATATGAAGTGCCCTATCCTGTGTTAAGAAGAAGGGAGAAATATTTCACAGTGCAAGTGAAGGGCAAGAATGTGGATAGGCTGAAACCAGGTTATATGTTAGTGACAGATCCAATACCTCACAAGTAGCAACTCCTGCTAAACAACCAGATGGGAATGCAGAGCAAGAGGACCCTCACCTCACATCTGATAATCAAAAAATTTCTAGGTATGTATGGTAGGGGGATAAAACAGCTAGTAAAGTTTAAGGATTAAAATGTTGTGTACATAGCTTGCTAATTATCTTTTGTATAAAAATTTATGAATTTTTAATTATACTTTGAATATGTAGATACAAGAAAAATATCACCACATTATATTGTTTCTTGCAGACAACAAGCAAGAGTATTGAAGGTGTGTCATATTGAATTGTGTAATTATTTGTTTATACATTTATTACTCTGAAATATTAGGTACAATATTGAATATATATATATATATATCATTGCATACATTATGTAAGTTAAATGTTGTTATTTTTGTTTATTTTATCCTTAGGTTCCATACAATAAGTTGAATTTAATTAAGTAATTGCCAGAACATGCCTTTCCATGTATTTTCTGTGTATCGTAACTTTGTTACTGGCAAGGGAGTAATGTAACGGTAAATAATAATTATTAATTTTTACAGCATATATCATAAGTTTTTAAAGTATTGTTGTAATTTTTAAATATTTTCCGTTAACTCATTGCCATAATATTTTTGGCTGTTAACTGTAAATATAATCCGATTTGTTGTGAAAAACGTGCTGGCACGCGGATTGATTCTGGCGTTGTTGTGGTAACCTGTATGACATCGGAGTCAGCAATTTACCAAAAAAAAAAAAAACACCTTGGAATTTAGCTAAGAAATAGTGGTGGAAATTATTTTTATTCTAAATTATATTGATTCTTTCAATTAGGTTATTGAATCTCAATAGTAACTAATTCAACATGGCAGTAACGTCTCTTCACAAAGCTATTAAAGTAGGAATTACATAAAATATTTAATTATTAAAATTGCAACAAGCATGAAGATTGGCGAACCAGCTGGTCGCCAAAGGAGGCTAGTACGTAATAAAGAAAGTCAAGAAGACAAGTGTGAGAAACGCAATAGCACTAAATTTTAATTTTCTAATGAAGGTCTGCAACCGGCACCGGTTCTTCCAGTGTTCCGTGCTGCATCCGATAAGAGAAGTAGCGGATTTTGCTTTGATGACGATCCTTTTTCTGTCAGGTTTTTGTTTAAGTTTAAATCTAAGATCTTGCACCGTTTTTTTCCTGTCAGGAACTGTCGAATTCCGTCAAATGCGACACCGGCGGACGGGTCAACAGCTGCGCGCGAGGAACAAAGACCCGCACTTTTGACGGTCGCATTTTTTTTTTATCGTCTTTTATTTTTTAGCAGATCTGCGTCTATAAATACGTCTCGAGGGGAGACATATTGCACAAGAACAATTGCGTCTTAAACTCTTTGCGTCGTTTTGAGGGGCTAAGTGTTAGCATTTAGTTTGAATCGGAATGAGGTTTTATTTTTCAAACGTTCCAGTAATTTTTTAAAAGAAAGTGCGTTTGAGACTTTAAAAAAAGATCAGAAAGTTAATGTCTGATAAAATTAATTGACATAAAATAAAAATTAAATTTAAAAATTTAGTCATATATTAGAGTATTACAGTAGTGAGCATAATTTTTTAATCAAAGATATGAAGGTTTAAACGAATTCGTAAAAGAACGCTCACAAAGAATCAGAATTTTAATCGCATTTGTAATTCGCAATGGGATTTCCTTTCTTTTATTCCTTATTAAGTTTAAAATATTTTTTTTGAGTGCCTCTGCGTTTTTGTTTAGACGGCTATGTTTTTATTTAACCCTTTCTAGGGCCGTGGGAAGTATGCTTCCCACCAAATTTATCAATCTTTGTATGAAATGATGTAAGTTGGCATAAGTTCTGACAAAAATTTTTAGTAAGTCAGAAACTTAGATACTTCAGTTCTTTATCTCAGACAAAATGATGTGCCTTGATTTGTTACTTCATTATTAATGAACCAAATGAATGAATGAATCAAATTAAATTTATCTGATAAGCTAAACGAATCCCTTTTCTCATTCTAATTTCAAGTCTAAAAATATTTTAACATAATATGACTAGAAAAAAATGGCCCTTTAAAAGGTTAAAGGATTCGTTGTCAGTGGGACTTGGGTGAAAAGTTCCTCGAAGGAGTAAGTATGTTATTTCTTTTTCTGGGAGCGAGGAAATAGTGGACCGATCGCGGGAGGGTGGGAATTGAGAGAGGGCAGCTAATAATCGGGGCTACTTTGTACAAATCGCAATACCTATATTATTGTCTACATTGATTCAATAAGTCA